>CAJNOQ010001306.1:0-33338 GCA_905250885.1 Didymodactylos carnosus
CAAACAACCACTCTCGGATCGTCAACAACGGTAATTATTCTCTCTTTTATGAAACTGAGAAGCACATCTTTCTTTATAGTAGTTTGAGATTTTCCGTTTTCATCATCGTCATATGTTATTTTGTAGCTGGCCGGTGTTGCTGCAGTGGTGGAGGATTGTGTTTACAGTGAATGGACGGAGTGGACTGGTTGTAATGTCAGTTGTGGAGTGGGTGGTCAGAGTCGTGCTCGAAATTTGATTGGTGGGGCATGTCAGGATGGTTTGACTCAGTTGCGAAGTTGTCAGATGGAGGCTTGTCCGTGCATTTTCAGTCGAAACGATTACATCGCCGTGTTTGGGACGAGTCCGCCTGCCGATAGTAATATTTGCTGGTATCTTGTCTTTGTTCTTTTTTTATTGATCGTTTTTTTTAATTTAGATTTCGTGGGTTATGTGGAAAAAGATAATGTGGTTGGATTTAGTAATGTGTCAGAGGCGGTTTACGTTGGGGATCATTTGGACAATAATTCAATAATACATACTTTTGATTGTTTTGAGTTGATGTGTAAGGGGTCTGGTCAGGTTGTGAAGGTTGCTGGGCTGTGTGAGGGTAAGATTTTGATTGTGTTATTGGTTGAAGTTGGTTCGTTGGTGATATTTCCGTATTTGATCGTAAGATAGTTGAAATGCGTATTTTGTTTGGTTTAGAAGGGTGTCAGTATGAGCCTTGGTCAGATTGGTCTCCATGCTCAGTTTCGTGTGGCGGTGATGGACTTCAGACACGTTCTCGCGATGCGATACCGGCCTTTGGCAAAGTGGAGGATTGTGTAAGTCCCAACACGGAAGTTAAGAACTGTACGATGCCGGCGTGTATTGGAGAATGTGTTGTGACAGATTGGGGTAAGTGTTTTGTATTATCTTTATAGTTGTATTATGAATTTTTTCTTTAAGATGATTGGACGCCTTGTACTAAATCGTGCGGAGTTGGCTCACAGACAAGAGGAAGAAAGTTCACATCATTCCAACCAAACTGTTCGAATAGCTTGACAGATGTACAGGATTGCAATGTTCAGTGTTGCCCGGGTTTGTCTTGGTTATCGGATTAAACTGTACGCTGTATTTTAACTATAAATTTGATGCTACTTTAGTCGATGGAAATTGGTCACCGTGGAATGTATGGTCTAATTGCACAGCAAATTGTAATGGAGGTGAACGTACTCGTACTCGACAGTGTAATAATCCTCAAGCAGACTGCTATGGAACTTCATGTGATGGGCCTTCCTCTCAGACAGAACCATGTAACACTTTGCCGTGTGGTGTGTATTATAGTAGTACTTCAACAAATCATAGTTTATGATAAGTTTTTATCATCGTAGGAACAAACTGTTCCGATGGGAAAGTGTACAGCAACTGCAGCAACAGTTGCGGATATACATGTGCGACGTTACAATGCAATAAAAAATGTGCTGAGCCGGAATTATGCCAATCTGGTTGTGTATGTCCGTCGGATACAGTGATGGACAGTACCGGTCAATGTGTTCAAGAATCATCATGCCAGTGTGAATATCAGGGCCGTGTTGTGCTACCTGGACAAAGTATATCAATTCCTGATAAATGTCAAGAATGGTGAGATTGAATCATTTTAACACGTATAATATGTATTTTTTAATATTTTTACATTGCAGCAAATGTACGAACGGTTGTTTGACATGTGAAACTGCTGAGTGTGTACCACAATGTCAGTGGTCTGACTGGTCGCCATTTGGTGAATGTTCCGAACCGTGCAATGGCACTCAAGCACGATATCAAACATTGCAAGGGCCAAACTGTAATGATAATTCAACGAACTACGATACGCGTCCGTGCAGTACAGTTCAAACAGCCTATCCAAAAGGATGTTCAACATGTACATGTACAAATAATACTGAAAAATGTGTAACAAATTGTGCAATCGATGAAAGCGCTTGCTCAAAAATTCAAGATCCACTATACGATTATATCTATGAATTACCAACAAATGGTGAATGTTGTGGAACATGCAAAAAATTGCCAAGTGAGCTAAGAAAACGTTTTATAAGCTGTATTTTCTAACTTATTTTGATGTTGTAGAAGCTGAATTATGCGCAGTCCAACAACTGCCGGCTGAATACCTTGTCAGCGGAAACTGTACATCTGTGGCACCTATTCCTGCTCAACAATGTATTGGTAGTTGTATATCTTATACCATGGCAGGATTGTGGGAAACAGACCACGGCGATAGCAAGCATAACGTTTGCAGATGTTGTCAGCCAGAGAACGAAACACCACAACAGGTACAAATGAATTGTACAACAAATGGAATAAGCACAATTGAATCGATGACCTATTATAACATTGACAGCTGCCGATGTTTGGCATGCGGCGGTTTCTAGCAGTATCTATAAATGAACAAGAATAACCGCTACTTTTCTAATTTATTTATTTTTTTATCAAAATGTCTGTGTTTGATATATTTTCGTCCTTATTTCTGTAGGTGAATTAAGAAACATGTTGTAATTAAATTGTTGTTTTGTGTCGTTTTCTGTAAACAATAAATAGAAATTTTTGTCAGGCTTATATATCTAGTCTTCTAGAGCAAGTATGAACAGATCAACCATTAGTAACATGCATACTATAGTGTTTATAAATTTCAATAACTGCTTATATTATCCGTAAATTTATTGTTAGCCAAATTGTCTAACAATAAATTTACGGATAATATAAGCAATTATTGAAATTTATCAACCCAATTATAATCCGTACGGAGCATGAATTCCAATACTATAGTATAATAACATACCCAGCCAGCTATTTTCAGAGATGTTACAAAGTAATTTTACACAATAAGTTGAACTTTTCGAAAAGTAATTGTCACTGGTAAAATTTCTCAAGGTTTTAATTTTAAAAAGTAAAAATATGGTTATTTTACAGGATTTGACCCTAATTTCAGAGTTCTAGACGTAAAACTCAAATTCTATCAGCTGTTCAAATCTCTTTTCAAATTTGTTCTAGATAGTATGGTAGACGAAAAAAATGGAAAATGAAGGTAGCGAATAATTTTTGAATCCATTCTACGTTAAAGCGGCGCAGTATTTAATACCCAAACACCGCCGCCAAGTTTCGTTAAGTTTCTTATTAACACATCTTGTAGACCTTTTTCAAGCCGTGTCGAATGATGTATGAATGGTCAGAGATCCTCTTTACTTTCAGAGGAAAAACTGAACAAAAGTTCCCTGACGGCGAGCCATGAAAAAGTCTAGTATTACAACCATAAAATCAGCTGCCAAACTTCGTCGTTCCTTTTAATACATCTTGTAGAGTGATGTTCGCAGACCTCGAGTCGCGAGGCTTGCCTTTGGGCGGGCTCGATGAACCTGACCGGTGATTGTGGGAGAAACACCACTTAAACCTTTATCATTGTATATGTTACTTTTATATAAGTTTATTTTTCAGTAACATTTAAGCCAAAATATTGCAAAAATTCGCAACCCGTTTTTGCAAAAATCTGTGGTAAAATTTCCGTCTCTCGCGTAACATCACATGCATCTGCTGTTTTGATGTGTTTTCTGCAGAAATGAAAACTTTGCGAAGTAACGCAAGAAAATGTCATCGTTTTCGATGCAGAAAATATCACTGTGTGTAATTGCAATAATAAAGGCTTATGCGGTGTTTCTCCCACAATCACCGGTCAGGTTCATCGAGCCCGCCCAAAGGCAAGCCTCGCGACTCGAGGTCTGCGAACAGCACTCTACAAGATGTATTAATAGGAAGGTTAACGAAGCTTGGCAGCAGATTTTATGGGTGTAATACTAGACTTTTCAATAGCTCGCCGTCAGGGAACTTTTGTTCAGTTTTTCCTATTAAATTACACACAGCCGGGAGATGTCTTATTTTGCTCAGAATTCTATGCTCTAGCAGGCAATATGGTTTGCAAAATTTTCTGACCAAAAACCAACGATATGGTTTTCAGAAACCCTGTTATCAAGCTTTCTCATCAAACGGCGATATGCACCTCATCTGATAGAAAATCGTCGGGCTATTCAAAACAGTATTCAGGTTGTGGCTCCAGCCTTTTACTAAAAAGTCAAAAGCAAAGGAGTTCTTGTGATTAGGACATACTGTACTGCATATATAACATACAAACGCTTCCTTTTCATACCTTTAATGACCGGATGAATATAGAACAATTTGATTCATATCTGATTCACATATCAGATGATTCATTATCGTGTTGTATATTATGGAAGATGACACATCTCAAGTTAGTTTTCGGATATTTCCTTTACTTATCGTATAATTAGTGTCACAAAATGAGTATATTTTTGACACAACTGTATCGTTAGTGCTATCAGATAAATAATCGTCACGTGATTCACTTCATAGTGAATATATGCTACAGTACTGGGTATAATGAAAGCTATACTATCACTAACCGTACACATTTGAGAAAAACATCATTCGAGAGTGCAAGGTAGATAATACAGCTGAAGTTATTTTTTCGATATAAGTTTTAATTATTAAGTAATGAGTCTCAAAAGTTGAACATATATTCAATAACATTTCTATGAGATAATTAATTGTCACGTGACACTTCACATTCATTCAGTATGAACAGTGTAGAGTTATTCATTACGTCGTCACGTACTACTTATCAGTCGATACTTCTGTATAGTCTGAGGCATTTATAGTCTGAAACATTACTACCGCTAGAATGCATCATATGTTTACTAGTAGAGCACTGAAGTTTTCTAATTGTATTTGGGGGATTCAAGCAGTGTCTAAAGTGTTTCTGAGATACATTTCAGTCCGTCGGGTTTCCAATATGCCCGTTGGGCAGTTGGCATCTTGTTATCCTTCTACTATAGTATAGCTTACACCATATCTAGTACTGTAGCATATATTTAGTATGAGGTGAATCACGGTTTTATCGTATCAACACTGTAGCATATATTCACTATGAAAGACATCACATGACGATTAATTATCTCATAGCAGCAACGATAGAGTTTTCTAAAAAAATATACTCATTTTATGACACTTATTATAGGATAACTAAAGCAAATATCCGACAACTAACTTGAGATGTGTCACCTACAATGCCTACACTTTCGAAACATCTTTTCCCAAAATCTGTACGATCGGAGGTAACCGAGAACGAGTGTCTGACTCGAACACGAAAACACAATGTGGAAAGAAAGAAAGAAGAATTTTGCTGGGCAACGCTCGGAACTAACTCAGAACTAAAGACCAACTACCCTTCTAGAAGATTGGAAAGTCGACTGAGTGAAACGGTAAACAGACGAAATTACAAGAACTAGAAACTGATATCTGTCCATGTATCTTGGTGAACTAAAGTATACATAGAAAAATTAACTTCAGATGTGTCATCTACAAATGTCGGAGCTTTGATTGATCCATGACGGGGTCGCTTTTGCCGTTAAGACTAGTCGGGACGGTTCTCCGGACTAGGAAAAAAGGCTAGCCATTTCACCCGTCTTTTGCTTACCTGGATAGTAAATATATATATGCTACAGTACTGTATATGATGAAAGCTATACTATAGTAAAACATATGACACAATAATGCATCAGCTTATCTAGGAATATAGGAATTCTTCTTGAAAAGTAGTCAAACGGTTTTAAGTTTATAGATGCTCTAGTTCCGTCTATTGGAGTCCGCCCAGCATAGTT
Source organism: Didymodactylos carnosus (assembly GCA_905250885.1). Taxonomy (NCBI): domain Eukaryota; kingdom Metazoa; phylum Rotifera; class Eurotatoria; order Philodinida; family Philodinidae; genus Didymodactylos; species Didymodactylos carnosus. Next base: position 5,688 of record CAJNOQ010001306.1, read on the forward strand.
GGTCTCTGGTTATGCCGACCAAGTGAAACTCAGAGAGGCTTATTCTATCACTACAAAAAATTCTGCTTTCTTTCTTCTTTCTTCCACATCCTACTTTCTGCTACGAGTCAACTACTCGTTCTCAGCTATTGCTAATCGTACAGATATTGGAAAAAGACCATTCGAGAGTACAAGAGCGGTAGATGAAACAGCTGAAGTTATTTTTTCGATACATGTTTTAATTATTAAGTAATGAGTCTCAAAAGTTGAGCATATTCTCAATAACTTTGCTATGAGATAATTAATTGTCACGTGACACTTCATATACAGTCAGTATGAATACTGTAGAGTCACTCATTAAGTAGTCACGTGCTACTTATATAGTTTGATGCATTTATAGTTTGAAACACTATTACGGATAGAATGCATCATATGTTTGCTACTAGAATCTCATCGTATCTAAGAGATTCAAAGGGTGTCAAAAGGGTTTCTAAGATACGTTTCACTAGGTCGGGTGTTCAATCTGCCCATAGGGATGGTGGCATCTAGTTCTTTCTTTCCATACCGTTTTCTTGGTTTTCTACTGATTCTAGGTTATGGCTGATCTTAGAGATTCGGGAAAAGGATCAATCAAATCTCCGACATTTGTAGATGACATATCTGAAGTTAATTTTTCTATGTATACTTTAGTTCACCAAGATACATGGACAGATATCAGTTTCTAGTTCTTGTAATTTCGTCTGTTTACCGTTTCACTCAGTCGACTTTCCAATCTTCTAGAAGGGTAGTTGGTCTTTAGTTCTGAGTTAGTTCCGAGCGTTGCCTAGCAAAATTACCAAAACATTCGGGTGAACGGCGGAAAAGTTTTTTTCCCTAAAATGTTTCCAGGGACGCTGAAAAGGATTTTTAAGGTCTATAAATATGTTAGGGTTAATCGCGGTCAAAAACTGCATAAGATGAGCTAACATAAGACTAATTTGAAAGGAGGCCGATTTTGGCTCTTATCGTCTCCCGTCCTTTAATCATAATACAGCCCTCAGACATTGCTTGGTCGATAATGACAGAGTTGCTCGATATTATACAAGAATGTATGAAAGCATTTCGCACATCTTGAGGAACTGAATGGCCTGATGGAACGATATAATAAATTCTGATACACGTTTTATGAACTCTAGGATAGACAACCAAGGCTAATGTCCAATGATTTGTGTTCAAGTTGATTGGAATTAGCAGTTTATTGACATTGGCGATGGACGCATCTGTTAACCGTTGATGTTGATAGGTGGCCATCGCTGTCAATAATTCATGATACTGTTCGTTTTGCATTCGTGTGTCAGGCAATGGTGCAAAGGTGTAAACGTGACGATTATTTGCAGTCAAAAACTGGATATTCGTCTCAACAGCATGTTGTGGTAAACTAAAAATATCTTGATCNGTAATTCGCATATCTCTACCCACTTATTTCTTATGTATATGTTCATATTCGGTATTTTTCTTCATTCTACTATTGACTCATATATGTTTGATTTTTTCTTTTCTGTTATCACATATACGTGTATTTTCCCTTTCTTATACATAAGATATGTTTCATCTTTTCTCTTGACCAGCACTTTTCTTTCTCTCAGTGTTATTGTTCATATGTATTATATCTGATGGGATTTTTTCCGATCATTTTACCTCGATCACCTATGGGATATTTCCTAAAGATGTGTGATGTCTCATCCTATATAAAGCTGATGATTTTGCATAAATAAACAGAGATGAAACGATCATTTTCTCATTTTATTATCATCCATCCGACAATATAGAGTTAGTTATCTAATACTGGTACATTCTGGTCGACTAATTGTCAATCCAACAGGTGGCAATTTAATATTAGACAGCGAACATCTAACTTCTACCATACTGCTTTTTATACATCTACCCAATCAGTCTCAATCCGATTTCATCCTCACTTTCCATCTTTTTCTGCCGTTTCTGAGTTAGTTTTTGTGTAGTGCTTTTTTTCGTTTATGTGTATTTTGTCGATTTTCGTGTGGAATTCTTAAACCAACTGTCTCTGACATGGCCTCGCAGACGGGTGTCATAATGTCGGGTGCCAGGATCTAATAAGAATCCAATAAGCTTCTCGCAAGAAATTCGTATAAATCAGATAAGAATTACATAAGAGTTTTTATCAGTTTCTTATGAAACTCTTACCACTTTCTTATAAGGCTCTTATACTTTCCTTATTGAATTCGTGGGACTTTCTTCGGGACCGGTAAGAATCTTATCAGATTCTTGTCAGATTTATTAAAAAATTTTCGTCTAGGGTAACTACTAACGGTCAATCTCATTCTTGTTGATGGAATGTTTATCACGGTTTCGCATATATCTGTCAACATTTTTTCATTGTGATCATCAACAAATCGATTCCAAGAAAATAAGTGTGTTGATTCTTCACCGTACTTTTTCTCAATATACCTTTGTACACATCCTAGCATCATTCGCTCATCTTCTTTGGTGAATGCTTCGCCCTTTTCCGTAGTCTATTATACATAGCGTAATATTCTGCCTCGTTTGTTCGCTGACATATCGTCAGTTCAGAATATTCAAAAAGATAAGTCCAATAATCGACAATACTATTTGTCACATAGAAAGATGAACCAAAAACAGGTGGAAGTTGACAAAAGCTACCTATTGCAATCACAGAAATATTCCGAAGTCCAACGTTTTTAGAAACCATATTTGTGACTGTGATTTAGCGCTCACTGTTTTTTTATTGATTATTTTAAATTTTGACACAAAATCAGCCAGACAAATATCAAAAGTAGCTTCATTTGGTCTATCATAATATTTGCCTAATAAATTACTACATATCAAATGTTCTTCATCTCCTCTATCAATTTACGGATGTAACTCATAGGCTTTGCCAAGCGAAAACAGTCTTGATCAGTTGGAATAAATTCAACTTTTTGGCTCGAATTTTCAATCATATACTGCACACTCTATAAACTGCTTCTTGAACACAAACCGCACGGTGCTGAAAATAAACGCCTGACAATACTTTCATTTCTTCTTGTACAGATAAATTTATATGTTTTGCCTCATTATGTGCATTTCTCAAAATATCACTGATTTCTTTCTCAACTTTACAGATGTAGGATAATATGTATTTTCCGCATGCGTAGGTGTTCATTACGTACCGAATGTCCATATTTGTATCCCAATTTACTATGCATTTTTCATTGTAGTTGTTTACCCAGCGTTCAGACGGTTCACAATTGAGAATAATTGTTCTGGGCGTAAAAAATATGTGCAGTGCTTTTCATATTTAGCGTATGTCCAATTTAACTTTTTCAAAATATTTTCAAAATCTTGCATGGTGATAGGAATATGATTAGTCTCCATTTCTAAAAAAGTTTTATTCATTTCTTTCAATTTTTCTCTTGTTTCTTTCACCCAATCTTCGTTATCATTAAAATTATTATGACTCGTAATAAATGTTCTGAGCGAAACTGGTTTCGGATCGGTACACTTTCTTTCGCCGTTTACAAGATTTAGAATGACTTTAAGAGTGTGTCTGCTTGTGAGTGATGACTTCATATTTTTTCTTGCTCTTTTATCTTATATGGTAATCGGCATGTGACATATCGATAAATTTTGCTACTTCTTCATCAGTGTTTTTTTCCATATTTTGGCGTATCTTTTATCCAAACAATCATGTATATGAGGTGAGCCACGCTTCTGAAATTCAACTCTATATAAATAGTCTTGCACTTTTCCGATAGTTTGAAATTTTGATAAAATTGTTTCTCGGAAAAAAGATCGAAATCGTCTGTCAAAAACGCGAGCGACCTGACTTCTGAATAAAAAACTTGTCTCTTGATAAGTATATTGTTTTGTATGAAAAAAAATATAATGTGGGTCCGCTGCATACCGAAAATCGGTACTAAACAATCTGCTATTTGCGTAGTCCTATAGTGAGTTTTTGTTTATGTTCTGAGTGATAGGTATTTATTCCCTCTGGAAACAAATGAGGAAATGCTTTTGCTTTCAAATCCTTTTCTGTAAATAATGACGCCGGTTTATATTTTTCTGCTGGTGCAACAGCTATTTCATTTTGATCAAAATCTGCATAATCTTCAGGGTTAACTGATTGTAAACACATGCTAGTAGGAATAGAATATTTTATTTTTGGATCTTTCTCCTCATCTTGTTCGTCTCCAAACACTTCATCGTCCACATTTTTGTCATCATCTGAATCTTGCTCAATTCAAAAGTAACCTGAAGCAACTCTTGCAACATCTTGAATGACTTCACTCAAGATCTTGAAATTTCTGTTCCCCGGATCTTGGGTACAAGAAGTTCCACTAGAGTTGTAATATTCGCGATAGTTTAGACGCCGTTTTAATTTTAGTCGAATGAAAGCTGCTTTACTAGGGTGTCGAGGAAGAACATTTGCGGTATCTTGAACTTCAAAAGGAACACAAATTACGGGGCTTTTACATCCTTTTTGTTTATGTATTTTTCTGTGAAATACTCAGCTATACTTTCTAAATTCTCCGCTATTGCTTTCTCTAGATGTTAATTTATATAAAAATAGGCAAACAGCACTTATCGTCTTTGACATTAAACAAGCGTTTGATTCCGTGTGGTTCAATGGACTATTGTACAAGTTGAAAAAGATGAATGTGTCCGAATGCTTATGGATCTGGATTTGCTAATTTTTATCTGATCGAAAACCATTAATTGAATACAAATACACAATATCAGCAACATGTACAATGCGACGCAGAACGCCCCAAGGTTCGCCTCTATCGCCGTTATTGTACATATTGTTCACCAGTGATTCATTATCTACCATTCCAAGTCACAGCAACAGTAACTTGTTTGCAGATGATACTGCGCTTTGGAGTAGTGCTAATACAACAAAAAGTTTATCAATACGCTTACAAGAATCGGTAGACGAGTGCGCGAAATGGTGTAGATTGTGGAGTCCGGAAATACAAGCAAATAAAACAAAAATGATTCATTTCAGCAAACATCCACGACGCTGATTGAAAGTATCAGTATCGATAACAATCAATGGTCAACAAATACAATCAAGGGCGAGCAATCGTACGTCAAGCTTTCCTATGGTCTTATAAGATCTTGCAAGATCTTATTACAAGAAACTATAAGATTTCAAAGGATCTTGTAAGATTTTGTATGATATCTTTGTAAAACAATGTTATAAGATCATAACAAATGAAGCTGTAAGATCTCATAAGATCACGTAAGAATTCATCAGATTTTATAACATTATGTGCCTGATCGTGTTCTATAAATTTCCTCTAGACTCTCCCGGGTCAAAGAATCTCACTGTAAGATCTTATAAGATTCTTGTGTGATTTCGTCTGGTTTCATAAGATTCTGTAAAAAGACGTAGAAACTGATTCTTGATGTAAGATCTTATAGTAAAATTTTACGAGATTTCGTAAGATTCTTGTATGATTTTTATAAGATGAGACAGTTTCTATGATCTTATTGTAAGATTTCATAAGACTGCTCGACCTGGGCTTAAAAAAGTATCTTTCTCTATTCATAATATTTTCTGGCATAGGTATCCAGGTCAAAGAATCTTGCTGAGAGATCTTGTAAGATTCTTCTACGATTCCGTCTGATTTTGTAAGAAACATAGAAACCGATTCTGGATGTAAGATCTTATAGTAAGATTTTGTCAGATTTCGTAAGATTTTTGTATGATTTTTATAAGATTTTATAAGATGAATCCGTTTCTATGATTTTCCGTATGCTGCTCACCATCAGGTAACAATTGAAAAGAACAGGAAAAAACAGCAAAGCATTCATTACAATCTGTTGTCTTTGAATTTTTTAAGGCAAAACATCTTGGTCAACAGCCTATTACCAGTTTATTATTTTAATAAACTCCTCCCTCTTCTTATCGTTTCACTCAGTCGACTTAAAGAAAGAAGACTAGAGACTAACTGCTCTGCAGGAAGATTGAAAAGTCGACTGAGTGAAACGGTAAATGGACGAAGTTAGAACATCCTAAGTTTCACTCAGTCGACTTAATAAGAATCAGTTTGTTGAAGGAGTCGAATGAAAGACATTACAGTTTAATTTAAACTTTTTTTTTTCTTTTAATCAAGCCGAGAGTAGTACTAAAGTTATAGTTAATCCTGTACTACTGTATCACACTTCATGGGAGTTTACACTGTAAAAAAACGGCTAGGGGCCAAAAGAGATAATAAACTGAGTCAACCCAAAAGAGATAATAAGTTATATTCCTAAAAGAGATAATAAAACGAAAAATGTGAAATTCTTGTAATCCTAAAAGACATAATAAGTTTAATTAGTAGTCAAGAACGAAAAAAGAATATAGAATGAAAAAACAAACGAAACTTATGGATATATATTTTATTCTCATGAAATCAAATCAATCAGAATCAGTATCATTGTTTAATTTTTCATGTTTATGTAAAGAACAGCAAGCTTTTCTTTGTGTTGAACGTTTATAACTTTCAATATCTTTTGTTATTTCATATCGTTGTTTAGCTGCAATAAGCTGTTCTTCATGAATTATACTAGACTTTGCTATTTTGTTTGAAGGTAAGCCTTGAAAAAGCTCTTGTTCACGATTATAACGTGCATCTTCCTCTTCTTTTTGTATATTTTTCACCCACATCCATATATTCGGTGAACATTTTGGACGACGAATGGAACACTTTGAAAAGTGTCCCATCCCTCGTCTAAAAACTACTCTGGGACACTTATTCTTTTACAGTGTAGAGAAAAATGCCTCCCGACAGTTCCTTTGTCATACGTAATGGAAAACATGTGAAAATGTTTTTATCTGTTTAATATATATAACAAAATACTTTTGTATTTTCTTTTCATATATAGTAACATGTATGCATCATAGAGGCAGCAGACAAAAAATGCCGTTGCAAATTGCATACTTGCTGCCATTCTCACAAACGGACACTTACAAATACAAATAGACAAACAAACAAACACACACACACACACACGCACACACACATTTGCAATTATGCTTACGCACACTGCGCCGTTTTTAAAAGATAGAAAAAGAAAACAAAGCAAAATGGAATAACAACAAAAACAATGTGTGAGAAAACCAAAACAAACTTGAATATTAAGAGAGAAAAAGAACGCTAAAGAAGTAGAACAATAAGAAGGAGAGTAAAAACCAACTTCCGAAAGACTAATGTATGTGTGTGTGTATATGTGTGAAAACATATAGTATTATTTTTTAAAAAACGTAAGCAGAAAAAGTAGACTAATATAGGAATGACAGGTCTATAAAGAGGAAAAATAAAACGCACTGTACATTCTATTTATATCCTGTTTCTTATGCTAAATAGCCATAACTAAATAAACCATTTTGGTGTGTTGCTTGTGCTGCATGTACAGATGGATCAATAAGAAACGGTGCTGAAAATGTGAAGCCGGCAGGTAATTGAGGTTGTGGATGATGAAGACCGACTGGTTGTTGTCCATGGTGATGTTGAGCTAACAGAATTTGAGCTTGATGTTGAGGTGGAAATAATGGAATTTGCGGTTGTTGTTGAAACATCGATGGATGGAAACCAACTGGCATAAATTGAGCAGTCTAAATAGGGAAACAAAGTGAAAGTTATGCTCCGAAATGCAAGAGAGATAGATAAATTAAACGGACAAATAGAACTGATATTTGCAAAATAAAAGAAGATGCCCTAATCAACGTGCAAATTTATTGAGCGATTAACAGAGATATATTTTCGTCATTTAAAGAGCTGATAGACAACATTTGTAGCAATTTAAACACCAACAATTACAATTATATAATCAGGTTAGAATAAATATATCATGCAAAATAATTCTCTCGGACTATTTAATCTTTAAATATCAATCAACCAAAACAAAATTAATTATATTCATATGAGTTACGAAAAAGAAGACACGTTGCCAAGATTCTGTTCTCTTCAGTTTTTACTAATATATTTCTGTCTGGGGTTCGAGTACACATTGTTTTTCTGAAATTATACGTTTTTGTATGCTTAGAGAAGTTAATAAACATATATAATTTTTTGGTCATCGTCTATTTCAATAATTCCCATATCCCACAATTCTTTTTCATAACAAGCAAAAAAGAATTTGACTAATTGTTTTAAAGAAGCTGATGTTCTTAATTTCTTTATCATAATGGCAGATGATCATAACAATAACACAGGAATCAATAAAGAAGATATAATTATTTACAAGTAAATTTACAAAAAGCAACTTTGCCATCAATAGTATTTCAAGATTGATTAAACCGTGTTTACTGACACTTACAAAACGACAACGTCATCATTGTTATTTTTAATAATTAATCGTTCTTTTATTGAAACTGTCAGTATAGTAAGCCCTTACGGCGTTCGTGTTTTATGCTGCTGCACATAGGGTAATGGTAGGACACGGACTATTGAACTGAAAGACAGGGCAGAATACAGGTAATGAAAGCGTCACTTTTCCTCGATTGTTAGTAAGTGTGTCACAGTCTACTCAGATCAAATAAACTTTAATACGTAAAATAACATTCTAGTGATTTGATTTACCTCCTCGGTATTATAAAATCTATTGCTTGCAATAGCAATAGTTGATGGGTACACTGAAGTAGGCGATGGTGAAATTGTAGGAGCAGCAGCAACAAAAGAAGATGTACTAGCAGCAACATTTGCATTGATTATGGAGGTGGTAGCAGGAACAGTTGGTAATATTGTGGCTGGTAATTGTTGTTGACCACAACCATTCAAATTAGCAGCTGCTGATGAACAATATAACGCATCATGTGTCTCTTTATATAAATCTTCAAGGCATTTTTCCTAAAATGAGCGATTAGCCATGCATTTCTTTCGTTGATGTATAAAAAATAAATGAAAATACAGACGAAAATATTCGAATAAGAACTAGAACAATAAGTAAAATGTCTTCATGAATTGAATAATGTTCAATTATTCAGTTCATCCAGACGAAGAATGGTATATCGGATAAAGAATTTTACGAATTGCACACGTCGCTTTTAGCTTTCGAAAATAGTATATTTCTGATGAACTACAAAACATTTTTAAAGAACATGATTCGAAAAACGGTTTCTTAAAAATGAGAGAAGTAATCCAACGCTTTGCTCCTTGGTTGAATGATTGTCTGCAATGTTAGCGCCATAGTTCTTATTCGAGTTTAATAATTCAGCGTCTCGATTTGTTTTTAAGAAACATTAAGAGGAATTTTTTTACTTGAAAAAAAAAATGCATGGCTCATCCCATTTCTTTACAGCAAATAATAATTTAATCAGAGAGCAAATTAATTCTACAATAATTTTATAATTTTTTACATTGATCAATTATAATACAAGTTGATTTATTTCGACAGCAAATCGAGGCGCTGATTACAGTCAACAAAAAGTTATTGCACAATGATTAGTTAGTATTTGGCACAATATACGAGCAAAATAGTAAAGTAACAACAACAACAAAATAATTCAAAACTCTTAAACCCTCCATTATCTTTACTCTTAAAAACAAGAATTGCATACAAACATAGTCTGTCATGCAATTAGAGCGTGCAAAATAAAAAACAAATAAAATATTATTGCTATTGTTGTTGTCTGTTTTGCAAAAATATAATTAAATTATTAGAATCTTTCAACTTACATCAGCCGGATTCCTTCTGGACGACGGTCTTAATATCGCATAATATGCTCCACGATGTGGTTGTAAGGTTGATGACGATGATGAGTTTTGTCTGGAAGTTGTCGACGTTCTTGGACTAGATGTTGATAATTGGCTATTTACATCATTGGTTATTAAACTTATACTATTACTGTTGTTATTCGTTCCAGTGACAGTATTTGAGGGATTCGTGGATATTACACGACCAGTAGCATTTAAACAACGACGAATATTTCTAAGTAGAAAAGACGAATGATCAACTCCAGTGAGTCAAAAATTGAAATAGAAAGGCTTTTTAACAGTAACTTTCTCCATTTTCGAAAACGTTTTTTGATTTTCGATTGAACATACCCTCATATAGAGGAGAGTGAAGGCTACAGAACAAGATTACTATCAGACCGTGTATAAGAAAAAATAGTTTGAAGCGAATAATTTTTAGAAATGAAAAACTTAAAAAACTCATAACTTTTGCAATAGAATTGGTCGAATTGTTGTCACTAAGGACGAACAATTAAAACGCTGAAAGTTACAACGACGAAAATGGAACTAAAAGACAACGGAAACTGTAAATCGGAAAGTCGAATAAGATCGTTTGGCACAAAATTTTTGTGGGATGGTTAACGAAGATGGTAATGTTTTTTAGTTCATTCAGGGTGAGGATGGCAGCATTATTTAGAAAGTGCAGCAGTTTGATCACTTCAGACGCATAAACTTAGAATAAAAGGAATCAAGTTATTTTACTTTGAAGAACAAGAGAAGCTAGAATATATAGTAACTTAAGTGGGAATGAAATAAAAATCATTACTATTCGTCGTTAACCATCCCGTAAAAATTTTGTGGCAAAAGGTCTTATTCGACTTACCAATGTACAGTTTCCGTTATCTTCTATTTTCATTTTCGCCATTTTTACTTTTACCATTTTAACTTTCGACGTTTTAGTTTTTTGCCCTTACTCAGGCGTACCTAATTTTTCAAAAAGAAGGGGAGGTGCTCTTAAAACGATAATGTACTTTTGTTGCATAGCGTTGACAGCTGCTGTTAACGCGGCGTTGGCTGCTACTGTTTGTGCCTGTAACGGTGGTGATACGGGTATTGTTGATGCAAAATACGGTATAGCTGCATAGGGTCCAATATCAATTGTTTGAGTTGTTCCCGTTAATCCAAATGTCGCTGCTGCTAGTGTTGCCGGAGAAACACCACGAGTATAACGAAAATATTGATTTTTATCAACTGGTTTGGCTAATGTTACTTCTACGATAGATCCATCTAAATCAGCGCCTAAATGAATAAAGAAAAATATTGTTTCATTACTGAATAAAAGATATAACAAGAGAGAAATATCAATACCATTCATAATATGCATTGCATGTAAAGCATCATCTCGTTCTTTGAAATGGACAAAGCAGTAATCTTTTAACTTTTTAACACGCTCAACGGAACCTTCTTTAATTTTTTCAAATGCATCTTTTATTTGTTCTTCGCTTGTTGTCATCATCAGATTTCGAACATATAATACACGAACCTGTAACAATAAAGAAGGTCCTATTAAAATTTAAAGAATAACTGTCTTTATATATGAACTCAAGGTTAATATCCTGTTTGATTGCATAATAAAAATTTCACTCACCATTGCCATTACATCTTCATCGACTTCTGCTTCTGGTTCTGCCCAGTCTACCGCAATTTGATGTCCCCACAACTGTATTTTTCCGGGTAATAATTTTCGTCGTGCCATTGCAGCTGAACGATGACTTTCATATTCCACAAATGCAAAACCTAAATAAACCAAAACAAAATTCTCAATTAAATTCGTATGTACTGTAAACAAATTTTCTTATCTAGTGTTGAATTATGCTAACTTTTTGATATACTAACCTCTGTTTTTTGATTTATCATGAGCGCTTGGATAAACGATAACATCAACGACTCCATCAGTAACTTTGCACATTTCATCTAAAATTTCTTCTTTCTTCTTAGTTTTTGGTATTCCACCCACAAATAAACGACAATTATCTACTGACTGACATACACCAATCAATCTTCCTTTTCTTATTTCAAAATTGTTTAATTCTTTAACAGCGCGTTTTGCATCATCACGTTGTGTAAATGTTATAAATGCATAACCACGATTAAATCCACTAAAGTCCATCTAAACATAGCCAAGTATATCGTCAATTAGCATCAGTTGGTTGTGAGAAGGTGAAAACCGATAGCTCACCATTAAACGCATTTCATATATTTGGCCAATTCGTTCGAATATGGGAAATAATTCAGATTCAAAACAATCACGAGGTAATTTTCCCACAAAAACTTCGCATCCACGACCAGGTGGTAATTTTGTTGTTGGCCAAGCTAAGCAGAAGGAAGAGTATTAAACATAAACACAGTATATTGACATTTGTTATTTCTCACTTGGTGGTGGACCGGTCTTTCTTTGTCCATTTTCTTGTCGAACAGGATATCCATTTTCGATATTTGTACTAACTATCAGTTGTTGATCAATTATAGTTGAAGTCTCATTGGACGGAGAACAAGGTGAATTAACGGTATTAGGCAGATTGATGTCTTGATTTTGATTATCCATTCTATGATGAGCTAAAATTAGAAAACGAAGAAAAATGATTTTCAAATAAAACGACAGGAAAATGAAGAAGGTTAATAAGATGGTACTATTAAAATCTATGTTCTGATATCAACTGAAAACTAACTTTCTAAAAACTGTGTTTAACTCATAGATACTGATTGCATGATTGTACGATACGAACAAACTTCTACACTTGGGTAGCTGAAAATGTACCCTGTGAAAAACTTTTAACCGCAGCAAGAATCATGGAATTAGTATCTGTACTATATTGTTCATCTCATTGTTGTGTAATTAATTCGACCAGTGTTGATAATCCTATATTTTATTTTTATCTTTATAGCTAAAACACGTCAGTTCATTATTTGAAAACAATTGAAGTATACAAATCTCTGAAGGTACACAATTTCAGTCAAAAAAGGCAAGATTTTTGTTTATTAAGCGATAATGACCTTGAAACAATGTTTTAATTATGTCTAACTTTTTTAATTAAACTAAATTATTTTTATTATTATTTCACTTTTTTTGCAAATAAAACTGACCAGTTCAAAACATAACTGATTTGGTTATTAAAGGTTTTTTATATTCTGTTTATTACATTAACTTCTTCCAAAAGCGAAAAATACAGTTTTAAGTCAGTAGTATTTTTTTTTAATTTACAATAGCGAATCAGAGAAAATACAAACGTCGTGCGGTATAGTTAGATATTTTTTGTTTTTTCTACATATATAGGAGATTATAAACCAGGATAAAAAGAAAAGAGAAGAGAAAAGGTAGCATGTACAATATCAAAAAATAATCCTTTTTTTTTCTCTTCAACTCTATAAAAAATGGAACAATATCTTACGATTATAGATATGGCTACCATAGAAAACACACGAATGTAGTGAAGAGAATATCACAGTTGTAAGTCGTGCAGAGCAAATAATCTTATAGATAAGATAAAGATTTTGATTTTGAAACGTATTTTCTAAAACGATCAATAAACGGAGTTAAAGGGAGACAGACGTCCATTTTTGTTCCTAATTAAAAATACTAAATGTTTAAGTTAGACGAAATGTCGGCTGATGACATCAAAAAGAATCATTTCAATCTTTCATAGGAAATAGTAATTATGTTCAATATTGATATCTATAGCAAAACTTTTATTTTCACTGTTTAACTACAACATTTAGGTTTGAAAATTGAAATAAACGAAATAGTTGTGTGTTTCTGAGAGTACTTGAAAATTGATAAAAGAATAAACTACAAAAGATATAGACCGATAGAAAGATAACCAGAACACACAAACGATTTTAATTAAAAGAAATAAAAAAGAGAAAAGAAGCGAGTGTGTAAACAATTTTACCAAGTATCTCTCTAAGAGTGTGTATTGTACATAATGAAAAGGTAAATAATAGGTGAAAAAAATACGACTTATAATCTTGTAATCAGCTGATAACGAAAATCAGCAGATGACATTGGTAAATAAACCTTTTTATCAGTATCTTTCATTAGTCTATTAGCTATATATCACTAAATTTTTAGATATTTTGATATCATGATAAGATTAAAATAGATAAAAAGTGTGTGAGAAAATCTACCTGAAACAAATTATTTCTCTCTAACGAATGATTGTTATTCTCAGACAAAGTACTCAATCTATATTAGTGGTCTATGAATTGTAAGCAACGGGGGCAAAAAAAATTATCGGATATTATTTTCATTTTCAAAGTGGATAAAAATCGTTTACTATTGTGTGAATTTCTCTCATATTCAATAACGTTTATTAAAATTAATTTTAAAACTTACAATCGTCTTCTATGTTAATCCTTTCTTCTGTTCATTCTAGAATATGATATATATATACATATACATTATTTTTTAATGAAATGTGAACAAATGCGATTAAAAATGTATAACTATCGGAAAGAAATTTCATTTGTTCTTCTCTCTTTTTATATGTACCGTTATCGTAAACAAGTTAGTGATGTTCGGTTTTTTCTTCTTTTTCCTTCCGCTCAACATATGTATATAGAAAAAAGTTTGATAAGAAAAATATCTATGTATATATATATTATATATAGAAGAGGAATCAAAAAGCATGATTGAAAAACGAAAAAAAAAAACAAACGCAAATAAATCCATCAAAAAACAGATAAATAGTATGTATCACCTGTTTAAAGCTCATCTTTCAATTTTTAAAATTCAATTTATAAATTCTGAGCTATTCTTTTGAATTTCAAGCAGAATTGCATGTCTAACGACTTATAAATAATTGAAAATCCAACAAATTAAACTCAGAAACTACTAGTAAGAAAATGTTAATAAAAAACCAAATGTCTGCAATTAGAGATTATCGTCCAAAATTCCTGATATAAATAACAAGAGAATGAGAGAATAAGACAAGAATAATTCGACAGAGAAACAAAGAGACGCTTGAATGAGAAAAATTCAATTTGTTATGCTAAAACAAAAAACGATCGATTACGATTAAAACAAGTATAAAGTCTTGTATACGAACGAATGTGGAAGAGAAGCAAATCAAAAGATTTAAAATTTCTTTCTTTTGTCTATATAACCGTTGTAAAATACACTTTGACTTTGACTAACTTCTGTACGACAAGAGGCGAGAGTCCGATACGTGTCGACTTAACACTACAAAGTCAAATTCTAGACTCATCTTTATCAATTTGTGACTATTAATGAAAAAGAAAGTATAGCATACTTATTCAGTAGCATATTGACGTATTAATCTCTCCAGCAAATATTTCATGATATAATATAAAATTTATTGAAAACTGTTGAAAACTATTTAATTTGAAAACTGTATAATGTGTAATTATATCAATGCAAGATAGATTTTCAAATTCGTAAGACAAACTGAACAAATATTTGGAATACCAGTGAAACTTGAAAAATAATGAAAACTAACGATTTTTTTAGTCTACAGTAAGAGAAGTTATAAGAATAAAGAATGATAATAGACTTCGTCTCTATCGTTAACAATTACGAAAACATCTTATAAGTTTATAGTCAAGTGCAAAAAATTACAAAAATTTTTATCAGTTATATAGTATTCAATTTTGTGTGGACATTCAAGAGTATCGGAAGAAAAGAGCAAGCTTCATTTGTATTACCTACTATTCTATTGTCAATGATGCATAAGCTATAACTATTAAATCTAATACGATTAATATAATTACGCAATTAATAAAACAAAAAATCTAACAAAATGAGAATAAACTTCAAATAGTAAGTTTATCTGAGACAAAAGAATGTTTTATTTTATCTTTTCAGGTATAAAAATAACAATATAATACACGTTTTCATTTATTATTATGGTAGCACATCTTCATTCGCCATCATAAACAGTTAATATTACTACCTTCGATCATGCAACATACAGAACAAAAACGAAATAGAAAGTCAACAAAAGAGTCTCACTTTCTTCTTTTTGTTTTAACTCACATTGACATTTATCCGTGTAAGAAATTACCTTTTTTCTTTCTTATTCTTCTTTCTACTTTTTGATTACAATTAAACAATCAACATCATCACCACACTCATAAAAATGAAAGAGATTTCAGTGACCAACACAAGGCACCTTATTTAGAATATTTTGTGTTTTATGTCAAACAGAAAAAAAAGATAAGAATGTGATGTGTGTGACAAGGTGTTTATTTTACTCTGAATAGAGGATAGCTCAAATCTTCATCTAGTCTGAGAATTTAAAATAGATCCTATTGAAAGGAAACAATCTCCGGTCGAGAATTCTAAGCAATCAGATAAACAATCATAAACTGTACAAGCATGCGTACTTAACAAGATTTAAAAATGTTTTTTTCTTAACTTTAGAAAGTCAATTAATTTGTCGCAGTGGTTCGTGGACTTCTAGGAGAGAAGTGGTGACGATAGCAAGTACGATATGAATGTATTCTCTTTCTTAGTGGTCAAATTATCCAAGTGTCATATTAGAATAAAAATAAAAAGGTTGAATTTACTTACATTTTCTATAATCGAGCATATAGAAGTAGAACTAATTGACAGGGATACAAACAAAAGTGGTATAGAGAAATAATTTGAACAAATTAGAGATGATGTGTGTATAGTGTCTTTTAATTTAATTTAATTAACCATGAGAGAGGATCGTCATCATCATTATCATTTAGTGTTTGTAATAGCAAAATAAATATCATTAAATACCGGTGACATGAACATGTGATATTCATCAACCGTTCCATTATAGCTATACAGTGAAGTTGATATCTATCACTGCTATATATTTTGCACATCTCAAGAAAAAAACAAATTATCAGTGAACATATGATTATGCGTGCTATGCTATATTCTTTTCTTTCCATTTTCAAAAATACTCTGTGAACATCTGTATATAGACGCGCGTAATATCGACATATATTACATATCCAGCTCACGTGCTTTGATTTTGCACAATGGAAAAGAAAAATAAATTAACAACGACCTTTTCAATTATCGACCCGTAAGCTACAAAACTGTATGAAAATAGAATATATTATAATATTGAAGATACAAATGACAGTCTTTTTAATTTTCCTCATATGCTTTTCATTTTATTTATTGTTTTCACTCCTCATAAAAAATATTATGACGTTTTCTACAAAACTTACTATTCACTTGGAATTTCATTTTGAACTTCTTGGATTACGGTAACATAATGGCGCTTTTACATGATCATTGTAACAAACAACACAACGAGATTAAATGTCGTTTAATTTTTTTATTTTTGTTAAAACAAAAAAAAAAATGGGAGGAGGAAGCGTGCATAGTTTTAAAATGTTAATCACGATGGTATTTAACAACGCAAAATTTTACACTCATTCTGTTCCCTTCACACAATTCTTATTCTAAACAAACATACCTATAGTTGTTGCTAGGGTGGTCCATTAATCTAATAATTGAACTGAGATGAGCTCAAAGTCACGAGATAATTTATTATAATCACTTTCCCTTGACTCTCATCATACTCAAAAATTCAGTGCTCTATAGTAGATGAGGCTAAAGTTTTCGTACAAAATACATTCGTATATCAGAAAGATGGTTGTTGATCCTCAATAGTAGCTTTGTCAGATATGAAAACACCATGCGATGTGCTGAATTATTGAGGTTAAAATCTGCTTAAAGACATATTGAAAAAGATTGTATTTTTTGATGATCTTTTGCGTCAATATAAAAGAAAATGTTCCCTTTCAAAACTTTGAATATCTTGAATCAGTTAATATCATAGTCTTATTGCAACAACAATAGTCATAACTTAATCTCTGAAGAATAGTCTGAACTAAATTATATGATAAAAGTTGAAAAATAATAAATAAACAACTTATCGTTTTTCCTTACCATGTTTATTATTAGCAGTATGAACATTGAATTTGAACACGAATATTTGTATATTCAATTGTTGTTGTTATTTCTAAAAATATTAATAGTGAGATGATGACAGGAAGTATTTCTTTTCTTATCGTGGTCTCCTCTTAGCTTTGCCATAGAAAGACCTATTGCTATTTTTCTATACGTGATCCTCAAAGTAAGAAAGAACAAAAACACAAAATGTGATCATTTTCCTGCTTTAAGTTTTCTTCATGGTTTCATATGATTATTTCTCTCTCTCCTTTCATCTTTTTTTGTGTTCTTCTTTTCTTGGCTGAGTATGGTGTTTGTGTGTATAAGGTGTGTTATAAGGATGATACGTATTATTTAAAAAAATAAAATATAACGACTTTTATGCTCATCTTATAGTTCAAAAATGAATAAGAGAATAAAGAACAGAAAATAATGATATTTTTTTACCTTAACTCGGACTACGTTTCGAAAGGATTGCATGCTCATGAGTATTATACACTGTACATAGTAGATCTTTTAGAGATAAAGTAGGGAGATGCGAAGAAAAGAAAAAAGAGAAAGGTAAGAGCAGAAAAGAAAAACGAAAACATCAGTAATCAATTTTTGACAAACTAGTATAAGTTCTTTAATGAAATCTGATGAAATATTTAAACACATTTTCGGTTGTGTGTGAACTATAGAGAACAAGAAAACGGAAGTAAATTTCTGAGACAAAACGTTTTCCAAAATGCCAATTAGCAAATGTTTCCCATCAGTACTCAATAGAGCAAATCCATCTTTTCTATTGTGGAAAAATTATTTTCTTTATCTGTAGAAATAAAAATATCGTTAACTGTGAAACGCGGTTTGAAAATCACTCAAAGACTGGTCATGCATAAATTCGATAACAAGAAGTTCTCAGAAGAATTTGCTGAAAAAAGAGTTATAAGAACACTCTTTATTTGATATGGACACTGTTCTATGAAAAAAGCTGAAATTCAAACATGAAAATAATCTTTCAGATATTCTCAAGGGAAACTACACAAAATTAGTCATGTTTAATCTAGATGTTCAAGACTTTCAATGATTCGTGTTCAAAAACTATCCAGATGGCCATTCATCGTCTTAAATTGTGTAATAATTCTGAATACTCATTATTTATCATCAATTTAGTTTCTTAAACAACATTTAAATAATTTCCTAGCTAAAAATCTTTCGACAGTCGCATCGTAAGAGACACAACACCGAACAGCCGGATTAGTATAGCAATATTCGAATAGATTCCGTAAATACTGAATAGTTCTTACGATGCTTTACAGATTTTTTGCTAGTTATACTAGTAGCGAGAGCATGCTCGAAGAAAAAACTTTTCCAAGTACTACTTTCGTTTCTCAGGTCAGAATCGCACATTCTTCGTCAAATACGCAATAAACAAGTGAATAATTTTAAATTTCTTCTCTTTAAACGTTTTCAAAACAAAACATCGGATTGCAGACTACGTGATACGATGAATAAAATGGCATCCTCAGTTTTTTGAAATTATAAATTTGCATTTTCCGTGCCTGAGATGCCTCTAAGAGACATTTTGGAAAATATTTTTTTGAAAACACATGTAATTGATGAAGTTTTTGGCGCTGATCCTGAATATCACATTTATGTTGAGAAAAACCATTGCCTTTATAAAGAAATTATATTTTACTTCTGGGGGATCTTCAATTGTAACACTTAGAAAAACACAAGAGTTAGGTGTTAGAACGTAATTTCTAGATGTTTAAAAGCACGGTTATACTCAGATTCATTTGTAACTATGAAGAACAGCTTAAAGATAGTTCAAACAAAAGTTTGTGAGGGTAGAAGGTGTTAAAAGGGGTCAAAAGAAAAGACTAATGCGAAATGTGTAGAAATCAAGTTTGCCTATTGTGAGTTTTTGAGAAAAAGCTTTCTGTAAGATCCTTGGTTCTTCAGATATTCCGACGAGGTAGCGGCACTTGTAAGTATTTCTAATCGAATAGAATCATTCTATACAATATGAGGCGTTTCCGCGTTCTTTCAGACATTTTATGATGGAGATGCGAAATATCCAAAATTTTTCCAAAAAAGTACTATCTGTACGAGTTCTAAATGAAACAAACACGAAAAAAAACATCAGGTAAAAGTTAACACTTCAACATTTCCGTGAAAAAACGTCGCAGAAAGCTCGAAGACGTCTCATGTTGTAGAGAATGGTTCTTAGCCGATTAGAAATATTTACAAGTGCCGCTGTCTCGTCGGAACACCTGAAAAATCAAGGGTCTTTTTTTAACGCTTTTTTACAAAAACTCCGCAATAGGCAAACTTGATCTTTACAAATTCTGCACAGGTCGAGTTACTCTTTCGAATGAAAAAAAGTTATTAAGATCTGAGCAGTAGGAAAGTCAGGAGACGGTTCGCATGTCATATCAAAAATGGTGTTTTTTGACCTTTTTGGCCGTAAAAGTAAAATAAAGGTATCTTAGCTATCGTATAATCACCGGACAGCTGAGGTTTGCGGCAAAAAGTAGTATGTTTGATACTTTACAACACGTAAAGGGTCCTCGATACTAAGTCTACACTTTTGTATGCACTTTCTTCATAGAGATATATGAGGTTTTAACTGACCATACGTGATCACATAAAAAACCTGTCCCTACATTTAGTGAAAAAGTTCGATTTTTTTGTAAGATGTTTATTTTTTCTTTTCGTCTTTTATTATAAATGTTTCTTTTTACAAAATTTACCATGGTTTATCAATTGAGCATCATCGGTAAGGTACAATCAGCTTGTTATAGCTTCGAGACCACGCGCGATAAAAACGTCAATTTTTTATCGTAGATGGTAGACAGTAAGCTACAAAAAAAAAGATTTTTAAAAATTTATTAAAAGGAAGTGAAGTTATACACATTACATCTTAAATTCTTAAAAAAAAACGGTATAATACCAACGCAATTCAGTGATATTTCGGTACATTGAATACACAAGTCGCTTCTAAATTATTGGTGCATTAGTTGAATATATTTTTAATGTTATCATTCTACAATTAATTGATAACATTCACGAGTGTCAATCGGATCGAATTATACGGATAATATAGTTCGCATGTGAAGCAAATTAGTTAAACAGTCCTTTTGATATAGTTTGTATAAGTGTGTGGGTAATGATCTATCTCTTGCGGTAGAAAATGTACTTTTCTTGGCAAATTTAACGTAAGACAAAGCTAATCTATCTTGTTCTGCCTTACTTTCACATTGTCTTGATGGCAGACTTCGCCTGTTTATCTATTCTATTTTTTTCTTCTTTTATTAGGGGTATCAATTTTTTTGATCACCAAATGTTCCAGCATGAATCTCACATTTTTATTTCTCAACAAAGGATAATTTATACCACAAACATATTTATTGAAATATTAAACAAATGAACAATATTTTTACAGCTTTATTTATATCTATTTACAAATTTAAAGCTGTACTAACTTTCTTGGGACGCCCGTTTGCGTTTTGTTTGCCTAATGGTTGAATATGTGCTTTATCGCTGACTCGATACAAGTTAAATAAATTTGCTAATCCAACAGATTGTTGCCACATCAGAAAATCATTGAATGTAAGCCACTGACGAGAACGATAAATATCTAGCTAATGATACATTCAATGACTTTCTGGTGTGGCTACAATCCCCTTGGCTTGTTGTACCAGAATCATGCAGCTGTCCGGTTGGTGTAAAACATATTCGTGTAAACATTCTGTTGGATTAGCAATTTTATTTAACTTGTATCGAGTCAGCGGTAAAGCACATATTCAACCATTAGGCAAACAAAACGCAAACGGGCGTCCCAAGAAAGTTAGTACAGCTTTAAATTTGTAAATAGATATAAATAAAGCTGTAAAAATATTGTTCATTTGGTTAATATTTCAATAAATATGTTTGTGGTATAAATTATCCTTTGTTGAGAAATAAAAATGTGAGATTCATGCTGGAACATTTGGTGATCAAAAGTATCTTTTTTGATGATCATTTGTATCTAAAAGTGTTGTCTTTCTTTTCGATTTTCAGATGAGTAAGAGGAATGTGACTTGTTTGTTTTTCCATACTTTTCGTCTCGCTCTCGCAGAACTTTAAGATTTTGATGAAGAACATCCTTGTTTCGTTTGCTCCTTTCCATACATAGTGCTGAATAGACACAGTTTTGTTCTACATGAACATGTCCATCTAATGCAAGATTTCTGAGACGAAATATTTCAATAGGAATGCTTGCTTACTTCTACTAACCAAGGCTAGTTTCGTTTACATGATAAAATCTTTATAATCTCATTATATAAAAAATTAGATTAACACTGACTTTCTTTTAGCTTTTACACAATATTCCGCTACATTTCAGTATTTTTTACTTTAAATCGCAACTTTTTTACAATGTATAGTGCATGCAAATTCCGTCAAGAAGAAAAACAAAGAGAGAAACAAAGAATATTTTAATTCAATATTTTCTCTTTTTTGCTTACTTTTCTCTGTGCCCATCTGGATAATGTCGTCTATTTCTTTGATCTTCACTTAAAGATTCTCTTTCTCTTATACAGAAATGATTTGACCATATAGTGTTGCTACTTCGATGCTGCGAAAATGAGGAAGTAAAAGTGGAATAAAAATCATGGCTTTCCACGAGCTTATAGTACATTCGCGAAATGCGCAAATTTGTCAGATCATTATGGGCAATGATACAAATATTTAGAAAAAAAGTAATATTGAACATTCTTTACATAAGTGATAAAGTTCCTCAATTGATCTATCTTGTTATATAATTCATGGCTCTATCGGGAAAACGAGAAAGTGGCATAATGCAAAATGGCCTACAAAAGCTGACTTTTGAAGCATGTTTTCTCTTAAATTAATGTTAAATTAAAAATGATTCCACGTATGCGATTACTTATTAACAAAAAATTGTCTAGATGGAATCTAGAACAATAGTTTTGATAGTAACTAACAAATTTTTTTAAAGTTCACTCTTTCAGTACGATAGGTTTCTAAAGTTTTTCCCGCACTCAGCATGGCTCAAACTTTGCACAAATATTCTTATATAAGACATTCATGGTTTAAGTACGACAATGACCTTTTACTCTGAATTCCACTTAAGCATTCTCATATAACCACACGTTTTTATGTATATTTCGTTTTTCTGAGTTCACAAGTGTTTTAATATACTCTGACTCAGTGCTAGCATGTTAAGCCCATCGGTCAGAAACCTATCTCAGCCCAGGTGGATCTGATCTGAACCAAACTTTCAGGGAATATTGACCATGTCAAAGTGTAGTAACGAGATTTTTTTTTTGGCCATACTTGCATCTATTCCTGGGAGGGCGCCACAACAAGAGCCAAAAATAGGCGTCTACCACGTGCAAGAATTTTCATTCCAGGTAAATGATAGAGAGCTCGGTCTATTTTTTTCCGAAAAATCCTTTGAAGGTTTCTTGGAAATCCTCATTTCTATAAAAAATGGAAACATAATTTAAAAATCGGACTCTGCCAACTTCTACCTAGAGGTGTTATATATAACTCAAAAAAAAAATTTTTTTTCGTTCGCCGATGTATCGTTACTAAGAATGCCTGCACGTTGCGAAAGCCCTGAAGTTAAAAGAACTAACTGGTTTTTATTGAAATCTGAATATACTATAGCAGAAATATACTGATTGAAACAAGCCTCTAGAACTCCGTGCTCCGCATAGAGCCCCCGAAGCCATTTTAGCGAAACCCGCAAATCGCTGGACGGACTATGATAGTACACTTGGTGTACTTCAGTAGTATACTAGGGGGCTTCAGAATTGCCCCGTTTCCATGGAGAAAATCATTTCTAAAAATCGCCCAAAATGGTTATTTTTGGGCAAAATTGCAACTTTCATGGCGTCTGTATTGAAAACGAAAGCACCGGAGACCGTCAAACTTTTACCAAAGATACTTTGGCATATAATCTATTTGGAAATATGGTTGAAAGTCTTATGGTCTACTTTGTTTCAAATGGGTGCTACAGCAAAGTTCAGGGTTTTCCGGATTTGGGCCCTTAGTGCACAATCTCTTACAAAATAACGAAAGGATGTTTTGAGCTCGCGGCTGCGTGGTTTTGTAGCTCACACTATCTACTATTTATGGGGAAATCTCCGAGGCTAAGTAACCTGTTGTTATTGAATTACAAGAGTTTAAAGTTGGCAAATTTTCAAGATGGCGAAAGCTACGTTGTTCGGGACTTTTCGTAAAATATCAATATCTCACAATGATACAACTTTTTGATTTGCGGCTTTGACCGAAATTTATTAAAACGTTTTGTCTACAAGAACTCCCTACTTTGGTAAAGTTTTGAAAGCATCGATTGAAGGCTACTCCGCTGTAATAGGTCGTGGCTTACATGCAATGGCTCTTAATGAAAAAGAGCTATGCTATATTGCTAAAACATCTTTTCACTTCAAATTATAGGATGTGATGCTGCCAAATAGCATGATAAATAAATAAGACTAAATGCTGGCGTTCAGTCTTTATTTGAGTTGTTTTTCTCAATGTAGGTATAGCCTATAGTCACTGATGCTGTTTATAGATAAGTTTGACTTTTTTGATAATAAAACTAAATAGATGGAAATTTCCCATTATCTAATGTTTTCGAGGTATAGTTTTGTAACAACATATCTATTTAACCAGGTCCTCGTTTCATTTATGCTTACGTTAGACAAAAAAATTAGACCTGCCGTTTGTTTATTACTCTTTTATACTATATATATATATATGTGTATGGTACGAACAAATTTCACCCAGATAGACAAAGAACGCTACGATTCTATGTTTTCTCTTGTTTTTCACGTGACTACATAGTACACTACAGATCGCACAGATTTCTGTCGTAAAATTTATTTTCTTTATCATTCATTCATTTTGATTCTCGAATGACACAATCGTTTTTTTAAAATCAGTTTTGTACATTGATACGACCAACCCACTCTAAAATTTTATCGTCAGGTATGTTCAATTTTAGTAGAACTTAAGATTAGAAAATAGATGCTTGGAGGAATGTAATGTCAAACTGACCTTATCTGGTGGCCGACAGCCGTTAGATCTAGGAGAAAGTATGATAGTGGATTAAACAAAACCTGATCTGGAATTTCTTACTGACAAGCTTCGATATTAAGAGATGTGCGAGATTATGTCTTCTCGAATGGGGTCTTTTCACTTTAGCATTTAGGAACTTATAAATATTACGCTGGCCCTCTGAGCCTTATTTGGATGCTCATTTTTTATGAGAGACAGAATTGCATAAGTTTTCGACTCACATGGAAAAAGAGTGAAAAAAGTGTAAGAAATAGTTCTCAAAAAAATCTCTCTTTGACCCTCTTCCACGGTATTAAGAGGATCTGCGCACTATCATTACGTGCGATCTTCCGTTTCAGTCGATCAGTTTCAATTGCTTTTAGAATGTTTCAATCGTTCGTTCCATCTGCTCTGGTTTATTCAGTAAGTAGAATTTTCTATTTTGGTTAAATCTTTTTCTAAATATTTACTCTTCTTTAGTACCATCATCCGATTAATGATTGTACACCTAGACAAAATTATAAATTACTTTCATCTGGTGAACTCGATTATGTAAGAGTACTTAGGTGTATATTTTTCTTGTCTTTCCCGTTTCCTTATTTTAGTTACGTGTGTATTGTGGTGTTAAAATCGAGTTAGATGGGCAATATATACCGGCTGGAATAAAATTACCAGCAACGCACCGTACACCATTATGTTTTAAGGTGTCAGCGTATGATCTTCGATCATTCGATTGTATGTTGTCTACTTTTTATCCGTTTCATATTCATAATTATATAGGAAATCGTTGTTTTTGTAGCATTCAAAGAGCGTATTAACTCATATTTAGCTCTTAGTATCGCTGCTAAAGAAGAAAACTATGAACGAATTGATACAGAAGTAAGCAGTTTTTTTAGCTAAAACTGGATGAGTAGAGTTATCGTTATCCTTCTTGAATTTAAAGAATAGAAGCAGGATAATGTTCACTACTGTCCGGTTGTCGTATGTACAAAGTTAGCTTCAGTTATGTGAATAGGCTGTTCAAGTAAAAGAACCAGCATTTGCCTTCTTTTAGGGTACAACGCAAAACATCTGGTATGTTTTTAATGGTGTTCCAAATTATGATATTCCTACACATGCATTTCAAAAACAAGTAAGCAAATATCGATTGAGTTTATCGAGATGAGTAAGATTTTTCCATGTAACAAAATGAAATAGCGAAGAAATATTTTTAGGCTCATGTGGGTGTGTGTTGTTCTATGTTCAAAAACTAATAAAAAAGGAACCAACAACTTTCCTGTGACACACAACTCTCTCGAAAGTGACTAAAATAGAAAAATCAAAATCAGTATAAATTCGATTATACCGTTCTTGAACCAACAAGACGCGTTGTTCATTGTCGATTTTTCATTTGGCTTTCCCGTCGATGGACGGTTTCATGAGATTGCTGACTGACAGCCATGAAACATAATTTTTTATTTCGATAATGACCATGAATTTGATATTCGTCCGTTCGGCTAAAAGAAATCTCAAGTACCGTACCATAGACCCCAGATCTCCAGAAATGTGTACAAGATTTTCGAACCTGAAATTCTCTATACAAATATAAGTTGATTTGGTATACAGTCTAATGCTGTCAGATTTGTGATCAGCACAGAAAATAGCCTTTGAAAACCTGTGCTTTGAGAAGATCGGACATCTCGTGAGGACATCTCAACAGTCGAACATTTGCTTTGTCGTATGTAGCTAAAAAAGTTTCTTTATAAAGTATAGTATTTGTCTTTTCCTAAACAAGATTATCAAAATAAACGTTGTGATTTGTGCTATCACAATAACGTTTAAAACCTGTAATACTTTACTTAATAAAAATTTTCACATTAACAGCTTCAATTACGCTTGTAGTGCACCATGCAGAATAAATTAGTTTTTACGTATTTTTTGAATCACGTTTTTTCCTGCACCTAGTGCTAAAGTAATGCTGGAAGCTGATACCCGTTGCGAGCTGTAAATCAGCTGATCGTTAGTTTTAGGCTAACAGATATCTTCATTACTTTTCAAAATTCAGGATAATGGATGGACGAGAGGTCAAACCTATCCGACCACAATGAAGTTTTCAGTTTCTTTTTTCCTCATTTCCTATATATACTCATAATCATTTTTTTAAAAACAAAACCTATGTAAAAGGATATTTCAGGTTAAAATCTTATAACAAAGCCATTTTAGTTCTTTACTTAAGCGCGATCACATGTATGTCTCATCTCATCGTCATTTGTATCTCTGTGCATCTGATTAAAGGATGTCAGTTTTGAGAATTTTCCATATCAATCAAATTTGCAACGTATTTTCATGTGTCAATAGCAGGACCTTGGTAATGAACGTTTCTATTTTGTTTGCTACAGCTAAATCCATTTTGTATAATTTTATCTAGTAATCTGATCTTTCGGGTCACCGATTTATCATCAGAGTAAAAAGATTGTCAATGTTAATAGTAATAAAACTACGCGATCAGTAAAACATAAATATAAACAATCTGTACGTAAAACGTGGTATATGTATAACAATTTTACGTTCCTTTCAACTACATATGTAACTTTGTACCTAAACAGTACGTATATGAACTATAAATCTAGGCTAGAAAAAGAAAGAAAGAGAAAGAAACTAAAAGAAATATGACTCCTGTTCGTACTTAGATAGATGTAACTAAAGTAGAATTCAAACTAAACCGTCTACAATAATACTAATGAACGTACAACGGTACTCACTTGTTCGTATCATTCTGTTAATTTCGATAAGATTAAAATATTAGCTAGAACCACAGATCCTATTAATTGCTAGTTAGAGAACTTTTAGCTATTCGAACCAATGCATCACAATTTAACGGTACCGTTGTACGTTTTTCCTGAGAGTTTTGTTTCTTCTAATTAGCGTTTTCAATAAGGAAGACGAGAGAGAACGTTCATGTAGATTAAGGATTGTGTGAAATAATTTTCATTAGTATTATTG
>CAJNOQ010001307.1:0-33328 GCA_905250885.1 Didymodactylos carnosus
ACTGAGTGTAAATGTAGTCATTTTGGAAGAAAAGTGTAGCCTACTCTTCTGCAATAGTTCTATATATAACCCCGAAACAACCTGCTGATCTGATACTTTTAATATTAAAAGAAATTATAGTCTCTAACAATTTGCTAACATCAGAGAAATATCTGCTCCTTTGAAGTAATCAACAGATTCCTAAGTAACTTCGGTCAGTTCTTTTTTCTTGCATCTGTTTAACTTATTCGTCTCAATGAAACTCTTTTCTTTTAAAAAAAAGCTTTTCTTCTTTTATTACACAAAAATTTCTCGACTAATTTTCGTAGCAACTATATTTCCTAGCGGCCATATTTCGTGGCGACCAATTCAGCGCGACCAATTTTTGCTCGACCTTTTTTCTTTCGACCATTTTTCGCTTTCCCGTGTATGTGTGTATCTTTAATGTTATTGTACACTAGCAACTTTTTTCTTCATGAACAGACGAAATGATGTCATGGGTTTTTCCTCTTTTTCTTTTTCTGCTGTTCTTATGTTTATTTTTAACCTAATCCTTTTTCTTCTTGCCTTCTTACTAAATAAAGCTTATAACAACTACAAAGGTATTGTGGTCGGAAATATGTAAGAATGAAAATACAGTATGTTTGTAAGCATGTTATTTGTGATATTTTTTCAAAAGAAAGGTTATTCGGTAGTAAAAAGCTAGTAAGGTTTTTACAAAGAGAGTAAGCGTACTCTACCTCGTAGGCTTGTAGATAGAGGTGTTAGTCGATGAAATGGTCGGTGGTGGACGAGTCAGAAAAGACTTTTTTCTCCTTACGTGGCGGTTGCGAAATATTAAATTAAAAATCTAGTGTAAGGGACTTTCCTTCATCACTCCATAGTGTCAGTAATTTAAAATTATAAGTTTTTTTCACTAGTGGATTTCCACCCGCCACAAAAGCATCATTATTTGCGCAACTCATTATTACCACACGTTCATTTTCCTTCAGATTAGTTTCATCATGGAACAAAATCGCAAGGTATTAGACCATTTAGAACAAAAGTGCAGCATATATTACCAGAAAGTAATATGAAACATACTGGACAAAGTAGACGACATTGAAAACATATTTCTCTAGTAGTTAAAGTATCGTCTGAAAATGCTCTTCGACCACAGCTGGCATTCTGTTTTTCGTAATAGGATCAATTGTACAAATAATTGAAGTACACGGTACCAAAATAAACTAATATCAATCACTTTTTTATTACAAATGAACAAAATCACAAACGAATCAAAACGTTCTATTTCCTTCTGGATCAAGTACTGGATCCGTCATAATATCCTGTGTAATTGGACAGAGAAAACTTTGTGGAATTTTACTTGTAGCCATACTGTTTATCTTTTAGAAGTGGTGTTACCTTCTGTAAGAAAAAGTTGCTGTATTACAGTTTGGAAGTAAAGAGAAAGAGAATGGGTAAAAACCATCTTTTATTCTGTATTGTTAATAACGTTATTGTTATTTTGATGCTCTCGAATGTGTAGATGTGTATTATGAACTGATATGTTTTATATTAGTTTCTGGTAGTGTATGTTGCACTTTTGTTCTAAATGGTCTAATACGTTGCGATTTTGTTTCATGATGAAACCAATTTGAAGGAAAATGAACGTGTGGTAATAATGAGTCGCGCAAATAATGATACTTTTGTGGCGGGTGGGAATCCACTAGTGAAAAATAATTTATAATTTTAAATTACTGATACTATGGAGTGATGAGGGAAAGTCCGTTACACTAGATTTTTAACTTAATTCTATTGCCATTCGTAAACTGGAAAAAGAAAACAAAAAAGAACTCGATTAGAATAAGTACGGTGGTACTTCACGTAAACATTCAGTAAGTAATTTATTTTTGATATTTTATACAGTTTAAAAAGGTAAAAAATACACATATTTCTAACACGGTATAGTAAAATTTAGACAAGTTATTGTGTATATACACATTTTTCTACAGAACAAAGAAAAATTTTGTGGTAGTCTCAAGTGGTGAGACAACTTTTATTCGTGGATTGTGGGAAGCGGGATGAAAACAGATTTTAGTATCTCACCGTTTATTTCTATAGAATTTTTTATATCTGAATAGTAATAGTATACATTCTATTAAAGCCATATGATTCAATAGAAGAACTATAACAGCACTTAAGGAAAATAATCTAGCTACGCGGGGTAGAGTTCGAAATAGAGGCTTGGATGACCTGCATTTAGAGCTGAATCCGATTGTGGTCAGAAACATTCTTGACACTTTTAAGAGAAAGACTAAAAATACATGTTTTTGTAAAATTTCGGGTCAGATTTAGACCACCTTCGTGTCTGAAAATTTGTTCTGGATAGTTCGAGTTTGAATCAGCGAATATTCGAAGCTAGTCGAGTATGTGTCAATAAATGTTGCCTCAATCCTAGTCTCTTAAAATGGTAGATCAAAATCTACACGGCAATAGGAAATCATAAAATGAACTGTACGAAGAATAAGATAAAAGGAAATCCGTGGAAGAAATGATGGACTGTAAAATCGCAGGAAAAAAAAGCTTAAACGTTAAACCTAAGAAGAAAAAGCATCAAACACAAAAACGCACTTTTTTATTTTCACTATAACTTCGTCGGGTTTCGTCCAATCGACTTAAATTTTTTTTTTATTAAATTCGTCTTGGAAATCTCTACAAAAATATCTGATAACTAGTTTTCTAACAAGAAAATTGTTAGAGTTGTGGAAACAAAAATACGACGACTAAAAACACCAACTTCATAAGGCAAAAAATGATTCTTTTTAAGTATCATCGTAACAGTCTAAGATAGGAGAAATTCGAGACGACCATTCGAAAGAGCACAAAATTCTCTACAAAACTGTGGTTTCAAAAAAAAATTGGATAACTCTAGAGCCCGCAATAGCTAGGAGCAATTTTTACATTTTCTAAAAAATCACCATTTTGGAAGCAGATTTTTGCTCGCCCCACGAAAAGTTCCATAACTCAGCCGTGCTCAATCGTGCTTTTTTTAACATTTTTTTTTTATTTTGTAGCCCGTAGTGTAATCAGTTCGACAACGTCACTTTTGAGAATTTTACGAACTGTTTGCTTACTCTTTTTGACTCAGAAAATCAAAAAACGCGTTTTTTTGGCTCTGTTATAAAACGTTGATTTTTTGAGCTGCCTGCGTTGATGTTAAAAATTTTTGGCATGCACTAGAAAGAGCATACTTTAAAGTAATAATATCAAGCAGAATCGAAGCCCTCAATTCAGTTACAGTTTGAGAAAATGTCAAAGAAAGTATAAAAAGCATGATTTATGAAGTTGGCGTTTTTAGTCACCCTCGCTTTTTGTTTTATAACTCTAACAGTTGTCATTTTAAAAAACTTGTTAAGAGATATTTTTGTAAACGATTTCATGGCGAATCTTATAAAAAAAATTTAACTCGACCGCATATTATCCGACGAAGATATACCGAAAATAAAAAAGTGCGTTTATTTCTGTTACACCCGTTACACACACAATGTGCAGCAAACTTTAATCCCGGGTTTCTAAAGCACACGAGTTTTGTGACCGATACTCATCGTGTTTTTTAACCGATTGTGCTTTTTACCTTTCTATGATAGGTACAGATATACGTGTCATGCGGTACAGAAAAACTGCAAATTCTATTGTAACATCATCTGAGTATATGTTTTATTAAGAAAAAAACGAAATGAGGTATCTTGTTTATGTAATCAATAGAGTGTTTATGAAACAAAATATTTGCTTACGTGATAATGAATGAGACTATGGGCGCTGATTGTACGGTTTTATTGAATTAAAATAATAGAACCAAATAAAAAGCTTCTTTATGACATGACGGTAGATTTGAATACATCAGATTAGAAAACTATTGTCAACGGTCGATTTTTAAGACAATATGCCAATCTAAAGGGTGGGGCAGAATTACTCTTTCGCACACAGATAATGGAGATAATGGAGATAAAACGTATTTGAAAGAGATATATTTATTTTATACAAAGGTAGGATGTCTCAAAAAAGGTCTAAAAAGGTTTGTGACATCCGGAGACACCTACCCTATGATAACATACACTAAAAAGTTTCTGAAAAGGATAACACATACATTAAGTAACGGTGAATAAAAGGTTAGGGTAAAGGTGA
Organism: Didymodactylos carnosus; assembly: GCA_905250885.1. Taxonomy (NCBI): domain Eukaryota; kingdom Metazoa; phylum Rotifera; class Eurotatoria; order Philodinida; family Philodinidae; genus Didymodactylos; species Didymodactylos carnosus. Next base: position 4,144 of record CAJNOQ010001307.1, read on the forward strand.
ATGAAAGGTTCAACACCTGTGAAAGTGTAATTTGTAAAATCTGACGAGAGTAACACTCGTAGTGATGAATGAATCGGATTCTATCTCAACGTTTTGAAACAGTTATCGAGATGAAAACATTTACAACAGAAACATAAATTGTGCAATAACAAACATTAATATTTTTAAACCGAGAATTGCAATCTCAAATGAATAAATATAATATTAACCGCTTTGGCGGAAAGAACAAATCAAAGATTTGTGGCATAGCCACCTAGTAGTACAGGACCGGAAGAGCTGCCGCCTCACTCTGATATTATTCTACCCATCTCAATCTCCCCACAAATCAATCAATTATTAACCTAATAGTAACTAAAGTAAAAAACACAATGAAATTGATTACAACTATAACCATAAACACTACTAAAGGCACGCAACTAACAATCACCAACTCTAAATCTAAACTTAAAAATAAAATACAAAACCCATAAAATCACAATGAAATAGGGATCACCTTACATTGTATGAGTCAAACCGACACTCAAGAACCGTTGATTCCTCGTTGAAACAAATTTTAGTCATCCTTAACTCAAATAAAAGAAACAAAACGAAAGGTAAAACCATAGCTAAAGGAAAAATATAGTAAAAGAACGCAAGTTAATTACCCCAACACAAACATAAAATAATCAAACTCTTCTACAAAGTACTAATATTAAGCTGAAAACTCAAAATCATAGTGAATCCAAGCTTCTATGAATAAAACTAAAACAGTGAAACCTAGGCGTTTTCATCGAAAAAGAAGTATCAGCACGAGAATCAGCGTGATCGATAATCCTTTGTTTACTGTTGCTCGACCAGGATAGCTCGAGAACTGATGAGAAATCGTTCGTTATTTAATTTTTAATTTTTCTGCGCCTTAAAAGTTGATCGTAGACTACCATATGCTGAAGCTTTTAATCATTTTTGAGCAACGGTTCAGAAAGTCTGTTCGACCGTATTCATTCATTTTTCTCTGAAAACATTAAGTCTAAAAAATGAAAGACATTTTTTTCGTGTTTTCTGATTAATTTCGCTAATTTTGATGACATGGGGCCTTCCTCAAATTGAATGCTGTTTGATGAAACAGTGTTGCTCACTCTTAACTTATCTCGCATTCTGCCAACTTCGCGAATTCCAATTACATTAATTAGAGAGGACCCATTTCCATTTTTTGTACTAGTTTAAAGTACACAAGTTGTACATGTTATTGATCCACTTCTTAGAAAAGGCCCCCGTTTAGTTTTTGGGGTATATCGCTGTTTTTATCGCTGATTATCGTTTAAAAAGGCAAGTTTTTGCACTGATAGAACAAATGGGAATATCGTTTGAAGTATAATTTAGTAGAAATATAATAACTATTTACGAAGGAACCTTCCCAAATACCGGACAAAATTTCAGATCGAAAGTCGTCCATTCAATTTTTCTGAAAATACTTTGTCAGTTGGGAGAATACCAAATAAGTTTAGAGTGAGCACTCTCTTCCCTGAATGTATGAAAGGTGAAAGATAAGATAATTGCAGCTTTAAACATTTCTCTATCTGAAATTTTCGACCTTTCTGGCCATTTTAAAGAAAATAATAAAAATAGTGATGTATACACATTGAATGAGAAAAAAATAATACATTCCAGATCAGTTTACAACTACAACAAAAAACTTGTCATTTGTTAAATTGTCTGAAATTTTCATCGAAACTAAAGTTTTTTTCGTATGCTGATTGGCGATATTGGCAGTCGCATAACTCAGAAACTGAACGGTATCTTTTCCTAAAAAAGACTGAACCTAGAGTAAAACTCATTTTGCTGACGAATTACGAATGTCTCTGGAAAATGTCTGACTATTTTTGTTTTGTATTCTAACCTTTTTTTCTATAGTCTTCGTTTAACTATAAATACTGGTTAAAACAATTTCGTAACATCAAATAATACCGGTTAAATATACAAATCAATTAAGTCAAGTATAGTACAGAAAAGATACGTTTTTTTTGTTATACGATAGTTCCATATTCTTTTCTTCAAGCAGATTGAATACTACTTTTTTCAATTTTCTTTTCAATCTAGTTACCGTCGAATAAATTCACCGATGCAAATTTTGACGGCTCCCCTATATAGAAATTGATATCTTCGATGTTTTGGTGAAAACTGCATCTCAAAATCTTGCTTCCTCCCAAGCACGAAAAAAAATCATGAAGCGGGAGCTGCATCTAGATTAAAAGGTACATTTATCTAGCTTCAGCTAGCTGCACAGAAATACATCAAAATTTTATCTAGCATCAGCTAGATTGAAGCTAGTTTCAATTGAGTACAACTAGTTGCTATCGATTAATCGGGCAATTCATTACTCGATTAATTGGCTCATGCAGTGGCCGCTTCAGCTAGTACACAATTTCAACCAGCATGCAGCTAGATAAATGTACCTTTTAATCTAGTTAATCTAGCTGTAAGTGGGCGCTGCCGCTACTTCTGCAGCTAGATTTTCTCGTTTACATAGTTTTGCTTGGGCTTCAAAAGATATAATCGTTTTACTGAACTCAGTCCTACCATAGAAAAAGCACTGATTCTTTTATATTTAGTCTAAAGCTAGGACCAAACAAATATCATATTCTAAAGGAATACTCTACAAATATAACGTGATATTAGTTTAGAACAAGAGGGGGGCAGATTTCGATCCTTATCCGACGGGGTCCTTTGATATGATGATAGTCAAGTATAATAGTACATGTTAATTTTGCTCAATTAATTTTCGATTAATCATATATTTTATCAGAAAGAGATACTTTAGGGTATAGTTGAATTCAACGATATAACCGATATTAACCTGTTCTACTTTTAGAAAGCCTATTGAGAATGGAATAATACTAGTTTAACGTGTATGAGCAGTGAAAACATTGTTTACTAATATTCGATCAAAGTCTCATTCACCATGAAGCACTGAGGAATAGCAATGACGTCATTTGCTGACATCATAATTAGTTAATCTGTTAATAGTACTAAACATTCTTTATAATTCTAAGAAATTGTTTTTGTATTAGTTTTAAGTGACATAAAGAAAGAAAAATATTTTTTGTATTATAACCTCGTGTCGCATCAGTCGGATCAATACTTTGAGTATGAATAAAAAATGATTGAACACTAAGTGGTTCAATCGCTAACTCATCAGGCCATATACATGATAAACAATTACTAACACGTTCACTCAGTTGTTCACTATCCCAATCACTTTTGTTTGTTATTTGTAACTGTTGAAAAAACATTGACTTCCATATCCATGTTGTTAATGTATCTTCAAATGGTATACGTAGTAATTTCAATATAGCAAAACATGCTGATTGACATAGATTTAATCGAGAAAATATTTGATATTCGCATAATGAAAATGATATTCTCCAAGAAAACGTATCAGATAAATTATAATCTGCTTTAGTAACAACATGATAACCCCATTGTGTGAGATCATTTATTTCAATCACAGGTAATGAATGTTGATTAGCATTAGATGGCCATTGATTTAGTACTGGTATAGCTGGTGCAATATCAATTGAAATATGAAGATTTTTATATTTTTTTCCATTCCATTGTACATGTAATATAGCACCCACTTTACTTTGATTGACAAATGTTAAACAATGTTGACAATTTTCATGATAGGGTACAAGATTAAATTTTAAATATTGATGTTTCCACCATTTATATCGAAATTTATTTGTAAATGATGATTGTTGCATTAATAGAACAATATATAGACGAAGTTTTGATGCATTTAATAATTTTTCATTGTTATCTATAAACTCTTTCCATTTTAATTGAATATGAATATCATCAACAACTACTTTAATAAAACATGGAACACTTGTCTCGATAAAATGAATAGTTTTTTCTACAATAAAATCATTTTTACCAAACTCATATAAAAAATCAAATTCATCTGGTTTATCCATTTTAAAACCTTCGAAACCACTACCAGATGGTATTAATTGACTATCAGAAAAGCGATCATCAATATGTGCCATTTCAATAAGCAAATCGTTTAATACATTCTTTATTGTATTTCTAATTTCTAATTCTTCACTATTAACTATGAATTGAACAGAATTATTTAGAACCCAATTGAATAAAAAATCAGATAAGACGTGTTTATTGTTAATTGTTTGTAATTTTTTGACAATATCTTTATCTTTGATTTTTTCTACTGCAATTGTCTTTAAATTTTTTGTACTATAGGGTAATAATTTTCTTATGTTCACATTATTGTTTAATAGTTCAATTAAATTGTCTTTGGTCAAACATATTCTCGTAGATATGGGATGAAATTTCTGTTTTGATCGAAGGTTTTCACAACTAAACATATAGCAACAATCAAGAAAAGGCTGATATAAACACCTTAAGTGTTTTAATGTTTCACCGTTCAGACAAGGTTCTATAACGAGTATAGACGTGTACGGTGAACATGACAGTATTCAGAATTTTGACACTTAACCCACTGTAGTGAGCGGATACTGCGAAGTTCGCCATAGTATACTTTCGCAGTGGACTTTCGGCAATAATCGGCAATTGCCGAAAGTCATGCTCACTTGAAAAATTGCTGGTGAGTCACCAGCCTGGTGTTGAGTGTGAGTCACCAGTGGTAACTCACACTCAACACCCTCATCCACACAACTTTCGAGAATTGTCGAAAGTCCACGGTGAACGTTATGTTACCCTAATGAGCGAGTAAATGACTTTTTTTGATGTATTTCATTATCAAGGAATCAAAGATCGAATAACACAGGATAACCCCAAAAAAAACTTATAATACACAGTATTTTGACTCTCTTAGTCAGTTAACTCTCACTAATAGAAAAAATTACTTATGCACTGTTTATTTTATGTGAAATAATCCATTTTAGGTAGATGCAGCTAATATTAAGGCTGCCCCCCAGATCATAAATACAAAATCTTTTTAAAAAGTCGATATTGAACTAACCATATTATCAGATAGACCGTGATGTTTACTGTCAGGATCCATAGTTATTTGGTCTTCATCGACGAGCTGGGAAGGATTTTAGAAAAGTGTTCTAGAAACTTTTAAAAACTGCCCTTTCGAGAAGTTTGTCTTCTACTAAAAGGACAAAGTCAAAATTACTTTCAATAACAGCAGGACATAGAGCAAACATTATATCCGTGACACGACATTTCCACGAATTTTTCATAGTACACAGTTGGGTATTTTTGGCAGTACGTGATGGGCGGTGAGGGTGTGGGCAGTGTGAGAATGAGTTCGAAAAGTAGTTTCATACAGAATAGATGTTTTTGATGGTATATGAATTTTCTTGAGCTTTTCAAGTGCTTATCTGTTGTGTAACTAGTTAAATATAATGGTGTAATAAAATTTGAATAACGAGTGGATTCATCAGTAACACTAGGTGTTTCGTTATTTTTTTGAAGTTTAGTTTCTTTAAAATCTATTTTCAAAAATTTATGGAAGAGTCATGACGGATCTGTTGTCGCGGAGATGTCGACATATCCTCTCACTGTCCACAGCCCCGCCTCTGACCACACACTGAATGAAATACCCAACTGTGTACTATGAAAACTTCGCGGAAATATCGTTCGGGGAAATGTCGCTGCATCATCATATCTCAAAACTGATTTTTGTGCTAATGATCAAAAACCCATACAAGTTTTTTTTAAATATAGTTCATTATAAAGACCTGCGCGTTTTTTATTTAGTGGGGCGCTCGATACTCTTTCTGATGAGGGGAGGGACTTTTTTAATTAGGCTCGATGTCTGTAGAAAACCGCGTCTATCTGAAAAACCTTTTATAATATTTTAAGTTTTCGAGGTTTTTATGCTCCTCTAAATTAAAGAAACAAATAATAAAAGTATCCCTTCCCCCCATCCAAAGTGATAAATAGTTCTCTTTCAAATAAAATAATCCCCGGCTCTGTACCCTGAAGTATAGTGAAAAAGAGTTTGTACGGACAGAGGATCCACTTTGGGCCTTTAGCTACAGAAAACTGTTGAACGTTGAGGTTTGAAGAAGTAAACAAATTTCGTAATTTTACTTGTATGTCCAAACATTTGTGAAAAGTTTAATGAAAACCCTTGCACTGTATCGAAAACTGCTTTTGGAAGAAGAGGACGGCCTTAAAATTCTTAACTCATCTCAAAGTCATCATATATACCCGACAGTTCCAAAAGTAGGATGTAACGCGGAATTCTAAAATATTTTTGATCGAGTATACCAAACCTAAAGGGCAATTTATTTCGAGTTTGAAGAAAATATTTTGGACTTTCTATTCATGAAAAGAGACTGACATTCTCTTAGAAAGACAGTCTTCACGAAGGATCTTGAAAACTGATTTTCTATTGAATCATCTCAACTGATCTTCTGAAAGTATCGAGGATGTTACTGGACATTACGGGAAAACAAGTTTTGTTGGAATCTTCATCATAACAATAGCATAGATCTCGAAAGACAAACTGAAATACACTTCATTGAGTTTTCAGTTAGTTATAGAAATATGAAACCTTACACAGTTTTTCTTTTTATTTCTCGAAAAATTCTTCCAAAATGAGAAATGGTTATTATTAATTACTAAATGGGCTCTTTAAGTCATCTTTAAGTAAATAAAAAAGTATTTTTATAAATTATTTCACATTCTTTTTAAAGGGTAAACTCACCTGAGTATTGATACTCCTCTGATCCCGGCATGCAACATTGCAATATCTTCAGACGTATGTCCGTCAATATCTATTGAGCTTTTAACTGCTCCAAGCTGAAGAAGAATTTGATAAAGATGGTGATGATTAGTCGATGCAATTATATGCAGTGCAGTTCGATGAAAAGAATCTCTTGTGTTGAAATTTGCGTTGAAATCACTTAATGTTAGAATAAGATCAATTGCTGATGCTTTAGTTTTCATGCAAGTTATTATATTTTCATATAGGATATGAACAAGAGTTTTACCAGTTAATTTCTCTTGAATATTAATCTTATAACCAGCTTTTAACAATACAACTAATGTTTCAAGTATAGCTACTAAATTTTCAAATTGATTCAATAATATGCCTTTAGCTAATGCATCAATAATTGTTATATCTGTTTGCCAAGATGGGTTAACTGTCGTATGTTCTTCAATCAAATATTTCATAATTTTTGATTTACATTTAAAAGCAACAAAACTAAATATTCTCCACTCATGGTAACGTACTCGAAAAGGATCGTTTGATTGCCAACGTGGACCTTTATCTGGTTCATGAAATTTAAATACTTCATTGATATCTGCACCATTATCAATAAGACTGTGAATAATTTCAACTGATCCAGCATCAATAGCTAAACGCATGGGAGAATTATCGATGTTATAAGACAGATTTGGATTGGCATCCATCTTTAAAAATAATTGAACAAAATAAATTGCTTTTAAAACTATTGCATGTTCCAACAGTGTTTTATTTGCTCCATATATTTGATTAAAGTCTATTTTTGATCCTCTATTTAGAAGACTTTTAGCGAAATCAAAGTTACGAGAAGATAAGGCAAGAAAAAATGCGTTTTCATTTTTGTTTGTTAGAGCATTTATATCAGCATGATAATGATCTACTAAAAGATTTAATATATCCTCTCGATTATAAATGGCACAGTGATGTAAAAGCGTACGACCTGTTTGATCCAACATATTTACATTTGCTTGCGGTTGTTGTAATAAAAGAATAATTATATCTATTGATGATTTTTCCACAGCTAAATGCATTGCCGTTAAACCTGGACTTGTTAATAATGTTTCTATTTGTGTACTAAATGAATCTAATCTTGCCCCCATTTCTAAGGCATAAATAATTTTCTCTCTATCTTTATGAATAATTGATGAACGAAGAACAATATCCCATAACAACTGTACATCGGTAAGTCTGTAAACAGAGATTAATGCTTTCAATGTTTCTGTATGTAGATGTAATGCACCAAGGTATAATGGCAGTTCATGTTGACAACATCGTCTATTCTCAACAGTACCGTTTTCTATCAAATAGACTGCGACGGAAGTAAAATCAAAGCGTACAGCATATTGTAAAGCATTCCAACTGCGATTATCTAGTAGATTTACATTTGCGCCACCTAATACTAAGCGTTTCACTTCCTCAAGATCTCCTCGCTTTGCTACATAATGGAGTACAGTAGAATATGCTTGATCACGTAGATTAACACTAATATTATATTTATTAAACATTATCCAATACAGTTCATAAAAACCATTCATTGCTGCTAAATGTGTAGCTGGATAAAATTGAGCACTTCTTACAGTATTTTGACTATCGGCATCTAGTAACAGTTTAAATAAATCAATATATCCGTTTCGAGCAGCTAACTGTATCGGTGCTCCGTACTTATTATCTACAATATCGACACTAGCACCAGCTTTTAAGAGTAATTGTACAATAATTAATTGATTATTTTCTACTGCATAGTGTAATGGAGTCCGCAGTTGAACTTTATCTCTAGCATTTATATCAATATTAGTTTTTAAGATTAATCGTATAATATCAAGCTGATCGTACAATTCAATGGCATAATGAAGAACATTTTTACCATAATGATCAACTACGTTTACACAGGCACCACATATTAGTAATTTTCGTGTCCAATCAATATTACAATTTTTAACAGCAGCATGAAGTGGTGTTTGAAAACTTGTCATACTAGACTTGAAACAAAAACATGGCCATAATAATGGCTTTTCTTGTTTAATCATTCTTTTATTTCTATGAAAGAACTTGTTAGTGCAGACTTGTGTTGGTGATCTAAATATAGATATCTGATGCTGAGTGATATATCTTGATTAATCAGAAGTCTTAGAAAGCTAGTGTAAGTCTCTTATAAGTATCACATTCAAATAAAATCCTGAATGGTGGCTCATTATTAACTAATCAATCGATCTGCATTATATTCACCGTGAATTATAGAATCAATCACGAGTAGAACAGTATTTTTCTACAACTGGAAAGCTTGATAAACTGACTCGAGTCACTTTCCCACAAGTTTTTGATTGTTAGAATGAAAAAATTTAATTTTGTTAACGCGTTTGAAACGTAATAAAGATATGTTTTAAGGTGTTTTTAAACTTATTAAGTGGGATAATGTTTTCTATAAGTCAATTGAATTATATTGCCTCAATCCTTAGATGTAAGTTACCAGAAAAGAAACAAGGTAACATGTAGCTTTCTTAGTTTTTTATCTGAGTTTATGAATAGGCGTGAGAAAACGTTCTAAGCTATAAACTTGCATACGTTAATTTTGATTGAATTTCTTAGCAAATGTTTGAGTTGGTGTAGCCGTCAATTAAAATCGTTTCATCCTATCTTTTTCCATCTAGTAATGATTATTCATATAATGTAAATAAACAAAATGGTGTTGTCACATGCTCAAGAAAAATATTTCTGTCACCATTATAAGATTTGAGTGTTTTTTAGACAATGACCCGTTAAAAACTGAAAAATGATGTATACGTGTGACAAGAGAAATACATCAAATAAGATGTCTTTCAGGAAAGACGACGAGGTGTTATCAAGTGAAAGTGCACTTGTACCAGGGACTGGAAAACGAACAAAAAAGGCTTGAGCATGAAAGTCGATACATTATCAGTTGTTACCTAGCAGAAAAGAAGGATGAGCTTATGGGTGGAAGTTTTTGTGATCAATGATAGCGGCGTATCCAAGGGGGGGGGGAGCAAATGGGCAATTGCCCATTTCATTTGAGGATTTGCCCATTGTAATTTTTATTAGTAAGTTTTTGCCCATTGAAATTTTACTTAGCAGATATACTCAGGCGGTTTCTTTTTGTATAACCTTAGAAAGATATTTGTAAGAGTGCCTATAGACAGAATTGTTTGTTTATTTTTGAAATAGAATCTAATTCAAAAATTAAAAGGATCTCATTTCATTTTTTTTTGTTCTTTTTGGACCAAAAATCTTTTGGCCCATCGACAAAAACCTTGCCCATTTTGCCCATCGTTTTTTTCCGCTACAATAGAAGTTTGCCCGTTGTACTAAAAATCCTGGTTACGCCGCTGATCAATGATGATCGCATTGAAATCGGTATTATAAGACAAGGTAGAGCACGATTTCACAGCAATACTTACTTCCTAACTGGCGTACACCTTTGCGAGCAAAATTTTTATTCTATTCTGTATTGTTGTACGTTAACAGACAGATCTGTAGTGTCAATAACAGAATGAAAAAAGTACGCTGCGTTGATCATATAAATATGTTTGCTTTTACTTTTGCTGCTGTACCTTACGGAGACAAACAATTTTTTTGTGCCTATGACAACACCATTTTGTTGATTTACATTATATGAATAATCATTACTAGATGAAAAAAGAAAGGATGAAACGATTTTAATCGACGACTACACCAACTCAAAAAAAAAGGAAAAAGAATACTCGCCTTTTAAAAACCGTGTTTTTGGGGGTTTAAAAATCGAGTTTTCAAAATTTCAAAAACTCTTCAGTTTATTCGATGTATAATTTGATTCTGAACAACATTTGTAACGAAACTTTTGTTTCAAAATGCTTCCCCAAAGCGAAATCATGCTCTAGGTTTTTCAGAAATACTTTTGGCTTTGAAGGTGAATCAGCCATCGAGCGAAGGTCCCTAAGTGGTTAATCGCTTTTTTACCGAAACCTAGTGGACAGTAGGTAATCGACTATGCTGAATCCGAATATGACAACCATTTTGGCGGATGGATCTCCATAGAGCGGTTTTCTTGGAAACCAGTTTTCCAGAAACTCTAAATAATAACCAAAACGTTTCTTAATAAAGCATAATTATAGCCTTCTATAACCTCTTCCAGCTCTACACGACCTTTCTTTGCAAAGTTATAGAATTTGCAAGAAAAACTCTAAATTGATTTCGTCTTATTTTTGTAGCTTTGAGCTAACAATGAACATTTAGGGCTTTTCTTGTAAATTCTATAACTTTGTAAAGGAAGGGCATGTGGAGCTGGCGGATGCCTCATTTTAATCAGAAATGCACGGGCTACAATAATGCTTTATTAAGAAACGCTTTGGTGATTTTTTAGTTCCTGGAAAACTGCCGATCTCTGGAGACCCATACGCTCAAATGGTTGTAATATTTGGGTTCAGCATAGTCGATTACCTACTGTCCACTAGGTTTCAGTAAAAAAGCGATTCAGCATTGACTTAAGCATCAGATTTTAATTGATATAGTATTTTTTGTTCTTGTCTGTTTAGAGTCGTTATTATTCTCGGTGTGTCTAAATTTGAATTGATAGCAAGATAAGGTTTCATTTTTACAGTTGATCTGAACTCATTTTTCCATAACTCCTTTGTGTGATCGTGTATCAAATTTGATGTTTCATCGAATGAATATGAATATACTGCTGTTGTTGAAGTTGTTATTGTGTTATTAGTGGTAATCGGTCGTGCTGATTCATGTGCTATGTCATTTTCAACGCTTCCACAATGTTGGAAACCGATGAATATTAATTACGATATTGTTGTAGCTCATTGATTAGTTGTTTAATTCGTGAAATAGTATTATTATTAGTTCGAGATGATTAAATGCTTCTTATCATTCCTTGATTGTCACAGAATATTGTGATTTTAGTATTAGATGATAATAAGCTTTTCACATATTCGATAGCCATCCATAGCTCGAATTTCTGCAAAATATGACGAGTAATATTTTCCCAATAATTGTGTACGAATTACATTCAATTTTAGAATATAAAACGCTGCTGAAGACAGATCATTGATTTTTGAGCCATCTGAGCAGATGATTATCGTCGGATTCAGAGTGTTCAGTTATTGGCTGTCCAAAAATTCAGTAAAAGATAGAGACTTGTGATTTCCGGCAGTCGAAAGAAGATAGTTTAACCTAATACGCAGAAATAATTTCAAAAAATTCTTAAAATTGTTTTTTTTAGAGGGTCTCTGAAAACCAGTTCCTGGGTCAAAAGTTTTACATAGCAATCGATCGATCTTTTCCCATAAACAGATATACTTCCAGAGTACCCTCTATAAAATAAGATCCAAGCGAAAGTTTCATTTTGCTTAGTTAGGGAGCTTTGGACATTTTTCCGAAGTCTTGCGACTTCGCTATTCTTCGATCTGGGACCTTTAGAAATGCAGGAAAACATATGTTGTCGATTATGTTGAGTCTTGTGGCAATGTTTGTTGCTGCAGCCTATGAGCTATCTATTGCGAGTTTAGTTCCCACGTTTAGTTCCCACGTTTAAACTGTTTTTCGCCGAAGATCTTTCTTAACGCGTCGACTGAGACGCAACCATTAGTTCATTTAGTAGTGATTTAATTGTTGCATTTATAGAATAGTTTCTTGGTGAGGAATTACGTATTTTAAAATCACATGACGAATTGACATAGAATAGTCTGTTATTCAAACACGACTGGGTACGTACATAAAATATGTCTGATCATATTTTGCTTCCGTTTTCTTTCACTAATAGCAACAACGTAGGTTTTCAAATATGACTCACATGTGACATATATTGTTTATGTATGATTACTTTGATCGCTGTTTCAACAGTAAAACATGAGCTGTCGAGCAGTCCTGAATTATTAAACAATACTAGTTCTTTGTCTGATAATCGTCAGAATATTCGAATACATTTACTACCTGTTGAGCACACGTTACATCGTGATACACATGATAACGGTCGCTTATTGTGGCGATCTGCATTTTATCACCAGACATTATTCTTCCACCAGTAGTAATAAACTTACTACTATCTCTAATAATCTCATAAATTGATTTTTAGCTTTAAGATGAAATAAAATAAAACTGGCTTGAATTTGATCCTGTAACAACCTCTTTGAAAGTAATAAAGTTAGCAATCATAAATAAGGGACGTCCGGTCAGATGGGTTCCCTCTCAGTTATTGAAACTACACATCGATTTATCAAGAGCACATAGGTTTTTGGTAAAAAGCGCTTTCAGATGAACGGGTATCAGAAAAAATATTCAAGTCAAGTCCGTTCCTTTTTCTACCCATAAAGGGAAGACGACTTGATTGTTTTCATATGTAAAGAAAGAATATTAAGTTTCTTTTCTTTTTTTGAAGAAGCAATTTGCAACACAAATAGAACAACAACAACAATAAATTCATTATCAGCCGAATTATGTTTTCATGTGTTTGAATATTTCAATATGCTTGAATTGCTTTATTCTTTTTTCAACATTAATCAGCGAATAAACAATTTCTTGACTTATCTAAGATTCTTTTGTTCAGTTCATTTAAGTAATGTAAATGAATAAGAATTACGAAACACTTTTTCAAATATATTATTAAAGGTGAAACGATAACAAATATCGCGACTAATCGATGATCTTCTCAACCATCGCGATTAATCACCGAAAAATCATTATAAAAACGACCGAAGTGATAGCTATGCAATTTTAACAATTATGATAAACGAGCTTATTTTTTGAGTATAAAGAACTATTGTAACAGCAGCTAGATAGCTATAACTGCTGTTACAATACTTCTTCTATTCAATTTTCTGTTTGAGGCGAGGAAGCTGAGAATTTGATTAGTAGTTGATGCGGACCTGAACGTCATCGGATGATAAGTGACCGTGGGGATAGTGAACGTCATAGGACGATAAGTGATAGTAGACACACTAATTGGAGCGCGAGTAATAGTGAAATCAGTAGGAATCGTAAGACGATTGATAGTAGGAACACTGATAGGCATAGGGTTGTAAGTAATAGTCGGAACAGTGAACGTAGGAATAGGATGATAAGCAGGAATAGAAAAAGTAGGGACGTTAGAAAAAGCATTAAAAGGGCAACATATAAAACCAGTAGCACAAGAATTGAAATTTAGATCCGGTAAACAGATAACACCTTCAACCGCACGTTGCTTTCGGGATAGAGCAACATCTCCGCTGTTATCCCATTCATTGTCCTGTTTAAGGGGCCTACCATGCATTCTGACGATAATTAGTGCTAGAACTATAAGGACGAGAGCCATGTTAACCAGTTAATGATATAAATAAATTATGTTCTCGGATTGTTGTTAATGTAAGTTATGGGGATGAATGATTTGTCTACATCTATTGCAATAGTTTCTAAGGTGCCGGAAATTCAAAAGTACCGTGACAAAAACGAATCTAGTCGAATTATACATGGTTGGATACAGCTCGCCGAGCTGATCACGAATATAAGTTTCAAAAATGTTTGAAGTCAAACGAACGGCAGAACAAGTTGAAAAACGAAAAAACCGCTTGTTTTCGAGAAATTGAAGGTTTCCACCACTTTGTGGGCTGCAAAAATTTTTCTCTCTATTTTATTTGAATTCACCATCAAAAGTTTAGTAGATTCAAGTGACTTTGGAAAATTTTTGACCTCCGCCTATCGCCGTCCGTGGATGTTAGACCCAGATTGAGACCTCGGTCGGGCAAACCTATCTCCCCCCTGGTTTTGAAAATAAACGGGTACTATTATACACCATTCGAACCGCCTTTTGGCGGGCTACAATAATATGCTCGTCTTTTTTCAAAAATATTTTTCCCTTCAAAGAAGTCGATCTTCTTATATGCCTTCAGTATTGATAAAGTATAAGAACCTACCTGATCGCATCTAGTCATATTTTGAAGTAAGGTGCTGGAAATTCAAGTCAGGACAGGACAGTTAGGGAATGTATGCACCTTATAGTAACCTGAAGTGGTCAACTCACTTTGGCAGACTCGCTCTAAGTAATGTGTAAAAAATGGTTCGATCGACGCAAAAATTTTCCACAGATACTTTAGACTCTATCTCACGCTAGTTGCTTTCTTTTCGAAAATTATACTTTCCTTCTCGAGATATTCGAATTATACTTTCCTTCTTTCGATGTTCTGGTGAATGATCGTTCTGCGCATGATAGTATGTACACTTGTTTTCGTTCTATTGATATGCATTTGTTATTTGTTTTCTTACTTGTCTAAGTAATTTTTGTTGCCTAAAAATGTCCTTATACTCCGGTCCCGAAGTCGATTGTTCATATTCATAATTTCAAGGTGCAACCTGTCTTGGCTGTCCTTGCTGTCTTGCCGGTTCCGGTGGTCGCACCTAGACCTGTACGCCGATCGGAAAATCGGCGGCTGTGTGTAACAGAAGTTTTTCGACCAGCGGCGGCGGCGGAACCTCATTCAAAGCTTTTCCGCCGTCGGCGGCGGCAGCTAAAAGAAAATGTTTAATCGGCGGCGGCGGCTGAAAGATTATTTAAAGATTTTCATCGTCAGCGGAGGGGTCAACCACAACCAAATTTGAGTACAAAAAGTTAGTTTAGTTTAAATAGAATTACTGATCAATAATGAATACCTCTTGGTAGTTAAAATCTCTATAAAGCGTTGTTGTGTATGAGACCATTGAAATTATGGCTAATAAATATTCTTATCTTATATTGGTAATGCCTATGCAGATATAGATGACAGAGACATACTGAACCAGTGATTCCGCGTGTTTCTCATGATTTTTTCACGCAAAACTTTTTTTATCGGCGAAGGCTAAAGCAAGCTTTTACGGCGAGAACCTCCACAAAACTTGGACGCCTCGGCGGCGGCGGCGGCGGCGAAGTGGTCCAAAAAATTTTGACGTCTTCAGCGACGGCGGAGCCGGAAACCTTAGTTATCCATCGGCGGCAGCGCGGCGCACAGGTCCAGTCGCACCGATGCTAATATGAGAGCGACTACCACAATATACATGATTAATGTAATATCTCGCCATGTCGGGTGTACCCGATGGGCAAGATCTTTGAGTTGTTTTCGATGCTCATCTGGGCGTCTGCCTACTTCATTATTGATAACCACATGTAACGTCTGTTTGTGTTTATCATCGACATGCTGCACCGTCTGTGTGTGAGAATCATGTTTATTATCTCCAAAAAACATGTTCAATTCTTATTCAATAATCAATAATGTATAAATAAATGAATAGAAGGAAAAAAAGTTTTTTACTATTAAGGTTACGATTTGGTGTAGGCGAGCCTTGGCATTATATACCGCACTTCTTATCGCTAGAAACATGTTTGACATCTCGTCGAGAACATTTTTGGCCTCAAGAATTTGACCTCTCTGCTCCTTCCAATATTGAAGGTGAGGGTTGCTTCTGAATTAAGGTTCTTGCTAAGTTCGATGTCAACCGATAAGCTACCATTAATTCCAGAGTTAATGGGGTTTCGTCAAGCATCTGTCTCCATTCCTCGTATATTAGTGGCACTATTTGTGGGTGAATAGGTGTATACGACAAATGGGATAGGACATCTCTGTTCCAATTAATAGCTTTTTTATGTCTCAGTAGGGGGGTCTCTCCTTTTCCAGTCCGTCTGACGTAATTTTACTCGAATGCATTTATAATTATTTGTGAAATGCGTAAGATCTAGACTGTGCGTGTGAATGTCATTCAAAAGTCTGTTAAATTGCTGATCAATAAAACTTGATGGATACTTATTGAGCAGCAATCTGTATCTTATCTCTGAAAATTCTCTTAAACAATCTGCTATGTCTGAGCAGATACGAATGGCACGAATATAAGCAGCATACGGGATGTTCTTTTTTATATGCCTTGGATGTGCACTGTCATACAGTAATACATATGGTTGTGCCGCTGGTTTTCGAGAGACTATCGTTCGTGCCGTCGGGCAACGTACAAAGATTGTGACATCCAGATAATTAACAGTCTTGCCGATCTCATATGTTAATTTTATATGTGGGTCTTTTTCGTTGTAAAATTTTAATCTGTCCTCAACTTTTTCTGGCCTCAACCTTGAGGTGATAAAAATATCGTCTCTAAAACGCAGGTATAACTAGTTTTCAGCAGTCTGCTGCGCTAAGAAGTCTTTCTCACATTCATACATATATATGTCTGCCAATACCTGAATTACAGCGCTGCCCATGGCCCCTCCCTTTATTTGTTTGAAGAATTTTTCTCCATATGCAAAATATGAGTTGTCTAACACATGTCGATTCAACTTTGCGAAAGTATCAATTGATATGTTACCAATCTTAAACTTTCTACGCGCTGCTAGTAGTCTACACACCGCGGAAACTGGCTGTTTCTGGGGAATCATCGTATACAAATCAGTTACATCAAAAATAGCCAGAATAGTATCTTCAGTCATGGAATACCTTTCTAGATGGTTCAAAAACGCATCTGTATTCTGTAATGTATAATGAGCCGTATGCTGTTCAAATATCGGTCTCAATGTTTTGTCTAAAAAGTGTGATATACGTGCCACAGAGGATTTTATCTGCGCTACTATTGGTCTCAATGGTGCGCCTGGTTTATGATCTTTCGGGTGGTAATATAAATGAGGTAGCTCACAGTCTTGAGGTGGTTTCAACTTCTCGTATACTGTTTTTGATATACGTTTATTGCTCAATAAGTCAGTTAGCAGCAACTTCGTACTTTCAATTATTCTTTTCAACGGATGTTCATTGATTTCCATATAGGCGTCGATTCTAGCCATATAGATATCTGATTTTTTCTCATAATTTTGAGGTAAATCAATGTTCAGTACTTTCGATTTATCTGTCTGCCTAAACAATATCTCATTTTTACGTTGTCTGTCTCTAAGTTGCTGTAACGATGCGCAAGTCTGTGAATATTTGCATTGGTCTTGAGCAAAGCCTTTTTCCAAACAATTTACAATAGTACTTTCTACTTTTTGTGCAAAATTATCGATCATCGGTAAAACGAATCTAAGATGAGTCGGTTGACGTTCATACTTGTTTTTTATGTTGTCAGTCATGACTTTTATTTCACCTGGTAATCGTCGCAGTGCCTCTGCCTAGTTGGGATGGACATACTTTGGACCTTTTCGTAATATCATTTTTTGAGATGATGTCAATGATATTGCTGTATTCGTCGCCTGCGGTAATAGACCGTACATGCAATGATGGGAGTGACAGGCGCCAGCCTTAACTACCGTCCTTTGGCTTCTTTTAATCTTTGTTCTAAAAAATGGATCTTGGCCTCAAGATTCCTACCTTCAATCTTTTCTCTTATTGTGTAAATTCTGTCAAGAATTCCTTGATATTCTTGTGACAGTCTCGCTTTAGACATTATGATTTGATTATCAATCTTTTTGATTTCCAGATTTTTGGCATCAATCATGCATTTTAGCATGATTGTTTTTACTTGTAGGATAGACATATCCCAATCCTTTTGAATTACGGGATTTCGATTTTCGTCTGAAGTTTTATATCAATTACGTTTAGCAAAGGTGGTGGTTCATGCATCCTGGCTCCGGTCTCGAGCTTTTTTAGTTGAGTAATATACTGTAATTATGTACCTTTTACTGCGATAAGGGTGTTCCATTCCTCTCAATGAAGTGTTTGTCAACCGTCAGGTCGTTTTCCATCTTATCTCGATACTCGGTAAATATTAGATTGTGTTCCTTTTTCATTTGAAAGAGAATAATATGGTTAATCTCTCCTTTCAATTGTTTAATCAGAACCGTTTTACCTTGCGCAAGTTGCAATAATTTCAGCTGCCTTTAGATGAGTGAGTTCCAGAATTCATTTAAAGGATCTTGAAAGTCCTTGCATTACTAAGTACAACAAAGTGGAAGACAGAGTTCTCAAATTCTGCTATAGAACTACAATTTGCTATAGGCCATCCGTTACAATTTTTTCTTCCATATATATGCAGAGATTTTGGGAATTTCTGCTGTGCATATGATGTTGGGTAGCTACTCACTCTCATCGTCGCACGCCACCCCACCCCACATCATGGTTAGTAACAGATTTCTCACTAGCAGAGTCCGTATTGGAAACTCAACATGTTGAATTTTTCTAAGTATTTGATTATCATGAGGCGCTAACCCTAGACAAAATCCTATGCACTTCTTATCTGTTTCCTACCAGGATCCTATAGGATCCTAAAAATTCAGGATCCTATTACGATTGGTGTAGGATCCTAATAATTTCCTGACAGGATCTGAGATGTTAGGCTCCTATCAGGAATCTCCGATCCTAACATTTAGGGTCCTGCTAGGATTTTGTTTCTTAATGAATAAGGACAGTTAATCTCAGGTTGAAGTAATAAATGTATACGCGCCATTTTTAAATGCTTTAGAGTTACAAAGAAATATTTAGTAACTTTTGGTCAAATTGAGACTGTTCACATATTGCGAGAGCGTATTTTCAGCGACGGGATACATGTGCTGTTGTCGCCATGCGGTTGCAGTTGCTATGACATCTAAGATATGATGCAAGGAAGAAGTCTCACCCGTTTTTGAAGTTTAATTAATTTAGTAAACTTGTTGTTTTGATCAAAAGTTTTCTTAAAGTGCTCACCTACATTTGACATCCTACCCATATCTAACATACTTATGCATCTTCGCAGTAGAACGGCAAACTCTTTTTTCTAAATTAAGAAGAGCGTGGAATACAGCACAGATTACTGAATTTAAAGAGATCTAAGTCCTCATAAACTTTTTATCTACTTTGTTGTCGTGTCCGCTATGCATGCCGTTATAGCGCATATATCTATTGACATTTGTTCCACATTTGCGTATTCTGTCTCTCTCTGGAAAAGAGCAAAGATTGGCATACAGAAGTAGCTGCAGTTCAATCTTTTGACCGCGGAGAAAAGATTAAAACTTAAGCAACGGGCGTTTACAAAGGTCAGGTTAGGGACTCCAAAAAAAAGGAGTTAACGTCATTTGTAAATGCTTCTAAGTGAGAACGGATGGAGAAATTTCACGAGAGATAGGAACATATAAGCAATCCTATGAAATTCCTGTTCAAGAATTATCTTTTCCTACTAAAATCCTAAATAATTCCTGCTACGTTATGATTCAGTCATCGCATTTTCTTGCTAGGATCCTAACAGAATCCTGGCAAATTCTACAACTTTCCGGTATACCTGATTTCTTTAGGATTCTGTAAGATTTCCCTAGGATCCTACCAAAAAGCCAGCTAAATCCTGGCAGGATCCTGGCCGGATTTCTCCAGGATCCTGTCAAGAAATGTATAGGTTTCTGACTAGGGTAGAAACAGTATCAGAAACTCTTCCTAAATTGTGGCGGTCTCCTAGCTATCTTTCCAGTGATCTACACGACTGTGACAAAACTATATCAATGAATATTAAGACAACACGCACGCAATAACGACTATACTTGATTATAACAACTGATAAAATGTTAATAAAACTCATATTTTGAATTTACGAATTTTTGTATTCTTTTGAATTGAAAAAAGAAGAAGCTTCTCTGAATTGTTGAATTCCAAGAATTGATAAAAGTCACAGTTTTTCAGAGTTGTGTCAAGATGTTTTAGTATAATCAAAGCTCTTACTTGCATCGGTTTTCCTAAAAGAACATTGTTTGTTGGAAAACGTGTATATCAAAGACGAATGAATGGCACACCGCAGTCCAGATTTCTGAGCTTTAAAAAATTCTTTTTTCCGAATGACGCTGTCTAGTCATTTGTTTATCGTTACCTACTTCGATATTTAACAAATAAATAAATGGCCTCTAAAACAGAAAATTATTGGTGGTATATGTTTGACGGAACTTTCCTCCTGAAAGCGTCATCTATCTAAAAGCTTTAAATTCTATGATAAATGTTTGATCAAGTAAACATTAAAGTGCACGCTTATATGTAATCGACTATGCTCTTCAACCTGATATCACTTATTTTGTCATATTTGAAGAGATTCGCACTATCAGAATTAATAACGGAGGCGTCCCTACTCTCTTATAAGAAAACAAATATATATATCGGTTTTCACGTAATAAAACACCATCAAAACAAGGACATAAAATGTCTTAATATGTTGATGTCAATATATTTCCTTGTGAGCTATTTCAACTGTAATCCGTATAATACATAATCCTCGTTTCTTTTACCAATGATATAGAATTACTTGTTATACTCGTCAATATTATGTATATCTAAAAAACGACGGATATAAATCATGTATATACTTTTCACCTCTTCACACAACAATCTTCATTATGAAGATCATAATTCGTCTTTTCTATACGTGGACTGACTACACATCTTACATCAGATACTATAAACTTTATCTCTCTTTATGGTTCTTAGGTTTATTCACGACTCATACGCAGTTACCACTGTTCTAAGTCAAGAAATGAATCTCTGCAGCTTTTATTGTAAAAGTCAGTTCTTTTTGTATGTAAAAACTCGAACATTTCAAACTTTTCCGATAGATGATTCCTTCTTTTTCAACATGACTTGCATGATTTTGTAGAGCTCATCGAGCTAACGCATGAAAACATAGGTTATCGCCCACGCTGAATCTTGTGGAAATGTTTGTTTTTCGCAAAAGCAGAAGTTAGAGTTGTTTTCGTGAAAACAGAAGTTAGAAATACAGCTAAAAACTCATTAATATTGTAAAAAGCTCAATAAATGTAAAGATAGAAAAAACATTGTACGAAATATTTTTAAATGAACTCGGCTACTTAATAGAAAATAACAAGAGATGACTGAACCCTGTTTTTTCCGTATATGAGATGGAATGCAAAAACTTTCCATTTCTTCGACGTGATCCGTTTCGATTTCTGATACTTTATAAGATCCCTACATCCAACTAGACTTGGCCTATAAAAAGCACATTGTATGACCTAATTGGTGAAAGGAAATACTGAATCTGACCTGCATTTTATTCGTTTCAGTTCAGCATATTGTAAAAAATGGATGTCATTCGTCGAATGTTTGTCAATATAATCATAAACACACTGTAAAAAATAAAGCGGGCCACGGGTGAGTAAAATCGTCTCAGTGGGTAAAACGGATCCATTTAGATAGGTCACGGCTCACTAGGTCATCTCTGTAATTCAGAGACACACTGCTGCTGAGTCACTGACCTACTGTCGCCGCCGTTTCCTTAGTTTCCTCAGTGGATAAAACGGATCCATTTAGATGAGTCACTCAGTAGGTCACTGACCTGTTCTTGTGTATTGATAGCAACCCACCAGACTTAATGATGTATCCGTTATCAGATCTGGTGATGTATTAGCAGACCACCAGAGTTGAAATTTCCTCCATTATCTTAGAGAAATTGTAGATGGATATGATTGGTTGACTAATAGATAGAAGTACAAATGAAATGCGTAGTATACTTATATTACTGTACTTTTCAGAGTGAATTTTGTTGAGAACTCAGTAATACACCAAAATAATCCCCTAAATTTTCTCATTCTGTTGATGTGTTGCTATTTGTTTTTTGATGACCGAATAACGGAAAAATATGTACTGCAACTAGCGTTTTGTAACCAAAGGCATTTTCTCCCAGATTACTACCGAACGTCATGAATTGAACATCTTAGACGAGTGTGTGATCCAATGAAAGCAGAGATATTTTTTCAAACGTTAACGTTTATAGTCGAAATTCAAACTGATGTTTTCAAAAAAATACAATCTGATACAAAGTTGTTTCCGTTAATCAAAGTTCAAATAACGTGTCACGGTTGTGGTAAACAGAGTCATAAGAAATTTAGATGTTCAGCAAGGTGCACATTTTGTCGTGGCAGTAGACATTCGAAGGAGTTTTGCAAGAAAAAGAACCAAGTTGAGCTTTAGGACTCACCTAGATGGATGAATACGTAATTGAACTCGAGGGATGACACGATGATTACTGAACTCAAAGCACATGGTTCGGGTAGGAATGGAACACCACACAGTTGACTATCTATGATGAACCACTACATAACCACCTACCACCTCGTACGACTAATAATACCAAACACTTAAAGATAAGTGGTAACACTTCGAATAGAAACACAGATAATTATAATAATAATAACAAATTTAATTATGTATCTAATTAATTTAATTAATTACATGATTCTGTAGATAATATAAATAATAGTAATAATGATAATGTTAATGATGTAGATAAATTAAATAACAATTGTTAACAATCAAGTAAATTACTCGCTATACACGCACAATATGGAAAACAATATAGTATCTGAATTTCTTTCAGTGCTATACGGCACAGACAGCGCAATTAATAGTCCAAAAAAATGATTTTTACATAGGTATGTAAGAAAAAAAGAAATATAATTTATACATTTTGCTGCCTCCCACTATGTTACCTTTTCTACCTTGGACCCTTCAAATGATTGATTGTACAGATAAGTGTATCATTTAAAAAAGAAACAAAATTTACCTTTATATCACATACTCATGGCGAGCGCATCAGATTCGGATGAACAACTTCCATTCAGCTGGGATAAAATATGCAAAATTATAGAATCAGGTGAATTAGGTCGACTCATGCGGTACCCAGATGATACTGTTCGTTATTCAGCATGGTGCGACAATATCATCACTCTATATAGTGGTATGGAAAAATATCTTTTAGAACAACGTCTTGGCTGGCATTTACCAATTAAACCACTAAGTTCGATTCTATTCGAAAATTCTGATGATTATCAAATATTGTTAAATGATTTTCCCTACGCTTTTGATGAAAACATAATCCATTTTGTTCTTTGGACTAAAGTCCCGTTTGGTCAGGATAAAAATGGTTATTTGGATGAGTCAACCGCCAAATTGATTCAAGAATTTATTAACAAAAAATTTGTGACTCATTTTGGTCAAGAAAATGTTCGATGGTTTAAAAATTATAATTCAGCTTCGAGTATACCAACAATTTCACATTTTCATATTCTGATTTACGATCGAAATCGACAATATTCATCATTGAAAGATGATATTTTAACGAAAATTAATTTTTAGACGAACATAAAACACAACTGATAAAGAAAAGAAAATTGTAAAACTTACAGTGAACACCTGAATGTTTTAATTTTATTTCTTTTCTAACTTATGAAATCGAGGTTTTCATCGTGTTAGTTGCTCTATGCTTCGCCTCAAAAAATGCTGAAACTCTAAATCATATTAATAAAACCCTATCTTTCAGATGAAAGAAAAATTCATTTTTTCTCAAATGATCAAAGAGTGGTTTTGAATAATAGACTACATCTAGGATAAGAAGATTTTCGAATTAAAAAACTAAAATATTTTCATTTAGTTAGCCTTTTTGGAAAACGGCCGGTGCTTTCTATGAGCATTTGTGCTAATTTACCGTAGATAGACTGTGTAATCTCCTTTCTTCTAAGTGGGCTTTTTAGGAATCAGAAGCGACGTGTCCATAATCACTCATCTGACTTCATAGCGAAAATAGGCACATAGTCCAACGAACCACATATTTGAAGAAACAGGAAGATTCCTACAAAGTCTGCTTAGAAGGAAGCAGATTACACAATCTATCTACGGTAAATTACCTTCGGCTGCAGATAATACCGTTCTGTTACATCTGTACTACCCCCCCATAACAGAAGACCACCTGGTCTTCTATTAATATTTTGTCCAGCAAGTCGAGTTCTAAAGGGTGGTCTTCTATTGCGGTCAAATTTTGTCACCTGCTAGCAGTCGAACGGTATAGGGCATTTTCCCATATTTTTTGGCGGGCATACTAGAAGGAATTTGGGGTTTAGAAGACCATGGTCTTCTATTTGGCTTTCAAGTCATATAATCGGCAGTGATCTTCTAATAGCGGATGGTCCTCATTTTAAGTTCTAATATTCTTAAAACTATATTTTTATAGTCAGCATTGGATGGTGAATACAGAAAAAATAGGTTTGGAGTTTTAGAAGAAAGTTAAACTGGAAAGTTTTGCTTATTTTCTTCCATTCGTTTTGCCCATTTTTAGAAAATAATTATTTGAAAACGTTTTCATCAAAACAATCTTCCAAAACTGTGGTATTCACTTTTTTCTACGTATCTTGACGAGCTCTATCTAACCATGTCAAAAAAGAACATCGAAAAAGAAAATCTCACTTGATTTCTGAATTGCCAGCACCTCGAGTCTGATTTATCTAATTGACTTGAAAAAAGAAGTTTAGAATTTTATTCTTATATTCTGGTTTGAAATGTACTTAATTATAACAACAATATATACTAACGAAACTAAAAATGCTATTGCTGATGTTCGCTAGTAGAATCTTTGATTTTATTTGTGGGAATGATACTTCTAACAATAATTCTTGAATCTGACTTTGGATCTATGGTTGCAAATAAATTGCGTTGTTTGGCATTAACAATTAACTTATTCCATAGATCGTATTGACTTAGATGTGTAAAACTGCCAAAAATATATTGACCGTATTTGGCTCGGGTTAACATGACATTTAGACGATTCATATTTTCCAAAAAACCAATATTCTTCCTGGCCACACATAAGAGAAGTCCATATATTTCTTTCTTTCTCTCTCTTCCGCTAAATGCCATGTTTATGAAGACGTCATTTTTGTGTAGAGTCAACTACGTACACACGATATCAAAATAAAATCTTTTTCCTTTCCTTGAAAACTGTCAACTGAGCCAATTTCAACGTGTGACATATCCCATTTTTGAAATTCTTGTTCCAATACGTGCATCTGTCCTTTATAAGGCGTAATGACACCTATACGTTGTTCAATCAAAAGTGTTGTATCTTCATCATCTAAATTCATACTACCCCATAGCCAGATTAATCGATGACAAAATTTAGCCACTACTTCTGCTTCCACTTGATTATAGGCCGAACTTGCGTAGTCGTGAGAATGTGCGGCTGTTTCGATATTATAATAGAATAAGGGTTTGAATTGATCACTTGATTGAGAGAAAACACTCTTTGCATTATCCAATTCTCCACCATAAAATTCTTTATTTGGATATGAGACAATTTCTGGATTCATTCGATACTGAGTATTTAGCATGATAACAGGTGGATTTGGTTGTCTTTCAAATATTTTATTTAAACGAAAATATAAAGACTGAGATAAATTATATGATTTACTGGCTTCGCTCAACACAACGGTGGCAATTGCTTCGGATCACCAACTAACAACGTCTTTCTACAACCATATCGGAATGGTATTAACGAATCAACTGAAGGTATAACAAAATCGAAAAATTTAATAAACAAGAAAAAACACAGACAATATTACCTTCTGAAGCCTGAGATGCCTCGTCAACAATCAGAAATGAGACACCTGTAGGATCGTCATACAACAATCGTAAACGAGATGATGCACTGTAGTTCAACGTTGATATAATAATTTTGGTACTTTTCAATAGTTTATATTGAATTTTCTTCTCAATTGTACTTCGATTAAACGCTGGTTCGGTCTTCAATTTAACAACTAATTCTGATATTACTCGATAGTCCAAAAAATAGTCCCATAGCTCTTTGGATTCTGGTGGACGGCAACCAACGCGGACAATATGCTCTTTAAAATAAAAAACGCTATTTTAAAATTATGATCAACTATGTGTTAAACAATAGAATATTTACTTTGATTGAGCTTATCACCGCAGTGTTCAAGTATTTTTTTTAGTAATTCATCGCATGCATTGTTCGACGGTGCACATAAAAGAATTTTTTTGTTACCATGTAATTTATCAAATAAATTATCCACTATTCCAGCAATAGTTTTACTCTTACCAGTACCTGAATGTACATAAAAATCGATAAAAACATGGTTAAAAACACCCTCCTAACCATACCTGGTGGGCCATGTATCAAATGAATACGTTCAATTAGATCATCATGAATATCAACAGCCATTTGTATCGCTTTCAGTTGTCGTTCATTGAAATATTTTGCAGTCACATTGTGATATGATCGTTCCGGTTGTTGAAAATAGGGATCAATCAATGAAGGAGCCAACAGACATTCTTGATGGTAGAAAGGTAAATTATTAATTGCTGTTAAACATCGTTTGCTTGACGTCAAACTTGTAAGTCTTGAAATTTCAACATCAGGATCCAACGTGCGACGTTTATGATACTGAACACTACACTGTTCAGATAAATAAATACCAATATGTGTGTGAACTTGAATTGTTCTGCATTTATTATTTTCTTGGTTTACATGTGTACGACGAGCATATACAACAACGCCAAAATAATGATCATTATTAATTTTCATCAGAATAACATCGTATGGTGAGAATAGACGATCTTGTGGATTGTAGTTGTCTGCATAATCCGTTAAAATTTCACCAAAAAATATACGGCTATTTGAACTGTTTCTTACGCATTCCACTTTCACATTCTTTTGCAAATGTGATGCTTCAGTGTGAGCAATTACAAATTCGTTCCATAGTTCATGATAATACAACGGTATGAAGACATTCTGGTATTTGTCAAAAGCCTTTTTAACATCGAATTTGACACCTCTATCTGTTAGAATAGTTGTAGCTTCTTAAAAAAAGGAAGCTGAAGTAGTGTGCATAGAATTCACTGATCTCAATGAGCAGACAAGCAGCCTGCTTTGAAGAGTACATGACTCGTTTACACTTCTCAGTACGACTACTTATAACTTTTGATATACAACATGGAATTTCTTTCAAAATTTAGCATCATATATTACCATTGTAGTAGTTCAAAGTTACGACGAGAAATTAAAAAAAGTTGCTTTGTCTTTTTCATTTAGACTAATTAAGAGGCCTTGTTTCTCCGAATTTTTAATCCAATTTGTAGTTTGCTATAAAGCGCGAAATATTATGCGCATAAAAAGTGGATTCATAGATAATCAACTATGGTGCATCCAATGGATATATTCTCGAGATCTTCAGAGGACTTCTACAGGGCCTTCAGGAGCCACCAAGGGATCTCCACGAGATCTTCAGAAGACCTTTCAGGGTTTATTGAAATATGAAGCTCTAACAAAATATTCAATTTCCTATCAATGCTCTCTTTCGAGCATCAAATCCCATGTTTCCGCCATAGTTAATTTTCTGTGGAAACCCATTGTATCAAATTTATCCCAATATTTTCATTCCACTATTTCTGAAAAAGTTCTTTGTAGATTCGATAAAGATTCTCTGATGATGTCAAGCATGGGTTCATTAGATGCACAATAGTCGATTACCTATGAATTTACGTTGTTTATGAACAATATTCCAAGTTTAGAACCAGAAAAAAAAATTAGGAAATTTTATTTAATGAATCTGATGAATTAACTTTATTTTATTATTTTCTCTACTAATAGAAAAACATTTTGCCCTCCGCGCAATCGTAGAGCTGCAGTCATATATTATAAAAAATGTCTTACATTAATAATTTAATAAGCCAAAGATTTTTTATAAGACTTTTAAATTTTATAAATAAATTTAAAATAAAATTTTAAAAAATTAACTTTTTTAAAATTCTATAAGTAAGCACACTACTATAGTTATTTGTACCAAATTACAGAAAAATTCGTTTCTGGTTTGTATAAAACTTTTATATTATTTAAAAGTGGTCGAATTTTGTATTAGTCCCACTGAGAAGTGTAAACGAGTCATGTCAGATTTCAATTTGGAATTTTTCTAGGATTATTTATTAGCAAGCGTTTTATGCGTTAAAAGATTCTTAATAATTACCAACATAAAAGCTATTCGAAATACGTGCGGGTTTAGAGAACAAAAAGTACCGCTAAATACCTTATTACTTTCTTAGTTTTCCATTTTTGAACTGTTTTCAAAATTTCGTTAAGAAACTCGAAAATGGGAGAAATATTTTTAGGAAGATGGATGTTAATAAAACCGGATACTGAAAATTACTTTTTTCTTTCTAGATTCTCAGTACTCTCTAAAAAGAAAGGTACATTACCGAACTTTTTTCTGATGGGAAATAGATGGTGACAAACGTTTAAACCTTTTCTACTACGAAACCTTACCTTTTCGAAGGTTTCGTAGTACGTACGGAACCCTAAAAAGGCTCCGTACTTGAAAGAAGGTTTTGTACTCAAATACCATGCATGGTATCGCACAAACTCTAAAATCGTTCAATAAAAAACCTCAAGCGTTTTGTATGAAGCCGTTTTGAGTTTGGTATGCTTGGAAAGGTTTCATACAAAATGTCTGAGGTTTTTTACTGAATCATTTCAGAGTTTGTGCGATACCATGCATGGTTCCATAGTTCAGTACAAAACCTTCTTTCAGGTATGGAGCTTTTTTAGGGTACCGTACTCACTACGAAACCTTCAAAAAGGTTTCGTAGTAGAAAAGGTTTAAACATTTGTCACCATCTATGTAAGATGCACCCAGGGCAGCCTTGCAGTGAAATTTATTTTTCGACACTTCATACACCATTCGATAGAGAATTTCGCGGTGATCACGAATATCACTTCCAAGGCTCTCAGAACCCTTTCCTCACT
>CAJNOQ010001308.1:0-33304 GCA_905250885.1 Didymodactylos carnosus
AACAGTTCGGTAGGAAGTTTCTACATTTTTGCTTTGTAGAAGCAATGCTGACAAGCTTTTTAGACGTATTTGAAGAAAATGACGTTATTCTTACCGTCTAAAGTAGAAGAAATGGATCATCTCCTCAAATGGGCGAGTCTAAGTATTGTTTCTCAGTCGAGTTTTGTATTCTTTCTGAACAAATGTGAAATGAACTAGTTCTCATAAGTCTATAAATAATGCGAATTTGAAAGCGCTCTTCATATGAAAGATAGTTGTAGTCTTAGAATCAGTGCTTGTAAGACACATTATGTGTCTGAGAATTTATCCAAAAAATGTGTCCATTCCATGTATTTTTTTCATATGTCCTGTTTAACGACACACTTCCAGGTGGTGTTGCAGAGGATACATTCCAAAGCCTCCGTACGACACACATGACAAAATTTTCTTCGTCAATTTTTATGCTTAGATTTTCACTTTTCGTATTTATGATTTAGATATTTATTCTAATACATTAGGGCGTGTGGTACTTGGGATTCAGTTAGCTTGTGGTATTAGGAAAAACGTAATGTTAAGTCCCTGTTCAGAGATTAAATGGAGCGAGAAAGGCCTAGTTGCAGTTGCAATTAATTCGAAACTGCTATTAGACTACTAATCTATCGAAGTTCACACTTCAACAGGTTAATGAGAAAAGTGGCAAAATTTGATTCAAAATGGATGTTACTTATATTTCTTTGCTTTAGGAAAACAAAATAGGTAAATGAAAGTCATGTGCACCACATCCAGACACATCAAGTATGTCTTCGAAAATAAGCATTTAGTTCAAGTGTCTCAAATAAAGTCATATGATTTATATAGACACATTAAAAGGTGTTGTCGCACACAACGTTTTGTAGATATGTTTTGCTATACGGCATTTCTCTTTGCTGGACACTTTTAACCCTTTGATTACCAGTTTGTTTTTAATTCTCCATTTCTTAATAAAAACAGTTTGTAAAAATAAAGTTTTTACACAAAGAAAATTAATGTGAATATAATATTCAAATGCTCATAAAATGTAATAAAAAGAGATGTTCTTCTAGAGTTTCTAATTTGTTAATAAATTAGCTTTAGGGCTGTCTAGCGTAGCAGAATGCAGCAGAATAATATGACAGAAAAGTTCGATCATTTTTCTCGAACATAAAAGTGCTCTAAAGATTCAAAAAGTGTGTACTAAAATCAGAATTTTATGCTCATACCGAATGGATATTTAGAACTTTTGTAGTGGTTTGTTGTGGAGGACTAGAAATACAGCATTGAAACTTAAAAATTTTCTTCGATCGGAAGGAAAAAAAACTTTTTGTCGAGTAATAGTGCTCCAGATGTTTCAAATGCATAGGATTATAGAGCAAACATTTTTGTACAAAACAGTGTATAGAAATAATTTAATAGATGTAAGAATAAAGAGTAAAAAGTATTTTATTAAATTCTGCTTTCCACGTAAAACGTGAAATAAGGAAAAGTCGAATTTATTCGCAGAATAACTTCTTTATAACACAATGTATCTGAGATTTATTTTATCTAAAAAATTTAAAAAACTTATTTATGAAACTTATTTAATTTATAAAAAAATTAGAAACGTTTATTTTCGTTGAATCTTAGATATTTATGAGAAAACATCTGAATTTTTATTTTCATCCAAATAAATTTTTGAGGCTTTCCACATTGCGCGTGCAGTGTTTTATAACAAAAAGTAACTTTCAGTATATTTCTACGATATTTTCTTTTATTGAAAATTCAACGGCATATTTTGCAAGCACAAATATCAAGAAACAGGTTTTTTCACAGCTTGATACAAACAGCGTTGAAACCCACATCATTTGATTCAGTTTTTCGTGCTGATTACGAATATGATCTTTCCATGCTTATTTATGGTTGCTTAGGCCTCTAAAATGACGTTTTATTAATGAATTTCCCTACTTTTGGGGTATTTTCAAATTTTGATCATGTTTTGCATCTTTTTTTCAATTTTTAAGATCATATTTGGAAAGAAAACAAAAAATGAAATTGATCTATGTATCTAACTCATTGGATTAAGTCTTAGTTGTATTGCAAAGTGGTCATCAAATGGCCAAAAGTTTGTGTGATTCACCAATTTTCCACTTTTTGGCGACAAACTTATGTAAAACTTAGTTTTATATATTGAATTTTACCTGATTTACATAGAAAAATCATTTTTACACACGACTGAATGTGTTTTCTTCTTTCAAACTTAGTTCCTGGATTGGCTGGCGGCCAAAATCGTAGGACGGGCAAAAAAACCACCTGTCAAAAAAAGTTGTTTTTTTCATTTCCAGGAACGTTTTCGTACAAAACGAACCTGATATTCGTAATCAGCATGAAATTCTGCATCGAATGATGTATAATCTAAATAAATCGAAAAAAAAACTTTTTCCATGTTCCAAAGGGACGGAAATTTTTCGAAAAAAATGAAAATGATTTTCAACAGAAAAAGATATCTCATTTTACCCAAAATATGATGCTGATTCCGAATATATAATTATTGTTTGAAAACAGTGTGGTAAAAAAAAACGGCCTTATCGCAACTAGTCCTTCATTTGGGTTACAACCGGTGCATGTCTATTCCAGACTGCAGATTTATTCATTGGTATCATAAATTTCAGCAGGATTTGTTTTGTGAAGAAAAAAATGTAATTGTTATATTATGAATAATACAAAAAAAGAACAAAAACAGTTTCTGAAAAAAATAGTAGTAATAGTAGATGTCAATCAATCAAATATTTTAAATCAGTATATATGCTGTCATTTGTCTAAGCCAAGGTTGAGTGGATGATTGGGAATTTCGTTTAAAAAGAATTTTTTCATAAATTCTGAAAATAAATTGTAATCCATTGGTTTCTTGCCATGATCAGTAATGAAATCAAA
Source organism: Didymodactylos carnosus (assembly GCA_905250885.1). Classification (NCBI taxonomy): domain Eukaryota; kingdom Metazoa; phylum Rotifera; class Eurotatoria; order Philodinida; family Philodinidae; genus Didymodactylos; species Didymodactylos carnosus. The sequence continues at coordinate 2,905 of CAJNOQ010001308.1, forward strand.
GGCTTTCTCAGCTAGAAATAAAATTAAAAGTTACACAATGTTGAAAAGAACAACAATTTTATTCTTACCTGCAGTTTCATCGATATCCCATAACATAAGCATACCAACAAATTCATCTTTTGTTGCTGAACGTTCATCTAGAGAAAGATAAACGCAAGAGTTAGTTTTGATATAGTAGAGTAATGACTGCCGAACATTACCTAAAAATTCTGTTGCTCTATACAATGCTTTGTGAAGACCTAGAAGTACATTATACTAAATGTTTAACCGTAGATAACAGAAATAAGCACGTACCTTCGTACCATTCGGGAAATTCATTTTTATCTTTTAAGCCACGAATAATATCATTCATTACATTCAGCCATTCCTCTGAAACAAGGGCAATTATACGTCAATACAAGGTACTCTACTAATCCCAGAAAAAGACGTTCTTACCTAAATCAATGTTTCCATCATTATTTGCATCACCAACTGCGCATAAATCCCAAAAATATTTCTGAAAATGTTGTTCCAATCTTTTACGTAACACTTTCAAACGAGCATTACGCGCGGCATCTTCTTTGGGAACAATAGACTAAAAACATAGTTAATTAATTCATTAAATGAAGAAATGGATAAAAATGAAATTTTTTAATTGGTATACATAAAAAACGTGATATTTTATTTTTTTAAATTTAATTGTTATCAAAACGAGAATTACATTATTTTAGGTACTTACTTCAATAGCTGCTTCGAAATCTGTCCAATTAACTAAACCATCATTATTGGTATCTACATTATAATAATTCTATTATAGAGTTATACGAAAATGAAGTACACCTCATACCCAACGTTTTTGTGAAAAACTGTTCAAGTTTTTTAAGTGATTGCTTAGGAATATTTTCTCGTGGCATTATTGCTATTAGTATAAAACGAAGAATGTAATTAGTGCAATCTATAATTAAAAAATATTTTGTTACAATATGCGGGGAGAAAGGTGACAGCACTTAATAGATATATATGTAACAAACAACCAAAACGAAGAAGATATCTGTAAAATTCTTTTCTATCATCGTCTGAAAAAGAAGAAGACAATAGATACAACGCAAGGTTAATATAACAAAATATATTTCAACGACTAACAACAGACATTGCCAAATGCTTATTCATAAAAGAATGATTATTCTATACAAGAAAAACTTTGTTATACCATTAATGTTCTATTTTCCGCTAAGAGAAAAAATAATATCAGCAAGGAACAAGATAAAAATCGTGCATAGATACATATGTATGCACAGCACCACTGTATTTCTCTAATATACTTTCACGCACTATTTATAATGGAGTACCATACATCATAATATGAGTTTTTGTCAAATTCCTGTGCTAAGAATGTCAAACTGGCCGATTCTGTCCACTATCGGGCACAAAATATTTCTCAGTTGGTATGAACAATCTGTATTTCAGTCGGAAGATTACTATTTAAAAAAATATGACAATGTTCGTTTACCAATATGAATATTTTTGGTAGAAAAAGAAAAAGAAGTTCGACACTATTGCAAAGTCAGAAAAAAATGCTCGATGTTTTTTCGGAAAAATTCGGAAGTAAGATAGCTGAGCTAAAGATCTTCTCGTTAGTTACTCCCTTCTACTTCTAAACAGGGAACATTTATCTATGTTGATATTTAACTACTACTTATTGACAAGAACAATTGATCAATATCAACGGATGTAATGGGAGTTAAAATATGAAGTGTCTTAAAATACCACCCTAATACTTTTACCTTACGTCCAGTCGAATATATGACAAGAAGAATTATGTGCCTGGAGTAGATAAGTAAATGTAGAAGCAAAAGAATAATTTTCTATTACTTGTCTTCTCTCTGTTATATGCTGATCAATATGTACAGTTATTTTCTACGATGTAGCGAAACCTGTCTAGTTATGCTGTTCTCTTTCCCTTTTCCAAATTGTAACCGCTTAATAATATAACTCTCATTTTTTGTCAGATTCATGTGGTGATTTTCTTTTTCATTCTCATCATTATGATCCCAAAACAGAGAAAAATATCATAGTAAGAAATTTTTTTCTAGAAATGATATCACAGACAAGATGTAAGTTATCAAAGAAAATTCATATAGACTGACACGATAATTTTCGGAAAATATTCTTTTTCTTCAACAAGAAAATTATCAATGTAAACATTGTCCAACGCACGAACGCTCTTCGTTTTTTTCACAATAATATGTGGGTGCTAACATGAAGAAACAGAAGGAGGAGAGCAATCATAAAATCAGTTCTGGTCAGTGTCTTTGTATCGCTAGGAAGATGTCGCTCACACATGAATTATACGTTATAATCCTACCTGTATTACAAAAAAAGTGTCTGTGACATCAAACACTGTTTCTGAGCTATTGTTTGAACTTTGACTCTCAAGTTTGTTTCACCTAAGTATCAAGAAAAATGCCTGATCACATATACAACCCATGACGATTATGCGTTTTATTCAACGCTAAACATGAATCTTTCATCAAAAATATTAGGCACATATTAATAGAAATATTTGCTTCTAATTTAGCAATGGTGTGTACGAATCACTTGTGAGAAGTACGTCGAACTTTAGATATTTTGATTTCAATATTCGAATAGATTTTTATAAATTTAAATGCATTTATTCTAAGTAGATATTTGAATTTTTTGTTTCTTTTACGAATGATTGCTAGACAATTGTACCAAGTTTGATATCTCAGTCAGACACAATTAGTATGTACTCTACTTTGGCGATTAATTGTGCGATAGCATGAACAAATTTTTCTTCACACTTGTTCCTACAGTCACTTTTAATGTAGTTGAGGAAGTTGTATATAGTCAAGATTGTCATAAATTTGATGTGTCATTCATTACAGTATAGTTTTATTGTTTAAAATCCATATAATCAGACAAGTAGACTACTATTTTGAGGACAAATGAAATTCATTCATATTAATAAGATGTAATAATTTTTATTTTTATTTTCTTAAACGAGTGCTATAACCATAAACAAACGAAATAAAAAAAACAAATAAAATAGACGGTATAATAATATTCATTGCATAGTCGATATTTTACTATTTTGCTCGTCTTTTTCTTTGATTGTTTTTTGCAGTTGATAATTTTCATCTACAAGTGGCTCATACGTCCATTTTGGAAAGACACGCTTGTATAAATTCATTAAAATTGTATCTTGAGATTTCATGATACCATCAAACTGACATTTCATATGTCCATGAGTACCTAAATAGAAAAGAAATAAAATGTAAAAAAATGTCTATCTATCAATGAGATCGAATGGTTTGATTTTAAGTTTTTTTTCTGCATCCGAATAAAAACAAATCTTATTCTTAAGTTCAAATTTTTTCAAACACAACATAAAACAGACATTTGAATAAGAGAACTACAAAACTTAGTCTGCATTCTATATCCTTGTATAAGAATAAACATACCAAGTGATTCTTTAATATGTCCACGTCTGCCCAATCTTGTACGAATTTCAACGGGTTTAAACCAGTTCACATCCTCTGAAAGACAATAAACATATATGATAAATGAGAATAACATCTTTATTAAAAAACATTATCATTTTAATTCAATTTATTATTCTTTAACAATATATATACCTGGAGTAAAAAACATGTATCGAACAACTGCTGATTTTCTCATAATTTTTAATGGATGTCCACTTAATACAAGTCGTTTCAATACAATTCGATCAGGATTTACTGACATTAGTGTACCATGTGCTACTAGTTCTTGTGTACCATCAGAATGTTCTTTAAATACTAATACAGCTGCTGGTGGATATGTGATTGGTCCATAGCATGTACCAACTAATATTTGATTTGGACGAAAATAACGTTCAAACTAAAATGCACGCAATATTATAAAAGTATTGTAGGCATATTCAACACAACTTACTTTATGTTTAGTTCCATTTGTGTGTTGTGAAAAAATTGTTCCCGCTCTAAATCTTCTAAATCCAACATGAAATATTAATTTTTCTTTTGATTTTAGAATCTGGTTACTCTCCGATGATGCTAGTGTACGATGTAAAACAAAATTTAATACAGATAAACATTGTTCATATGGTAATAAACCAATTAAAAATACATGACGTCCAGGAGCTAGAAACATAGATAAAAGATCATGTGTAATCAGTTGAAAAAGTACAACATCGTTCTTACCAAAACGAACAACAGGCACATTTTTCAAATATAAATTAACATATGTATTGACCTAAAATTAAAATTTAATCATCGAGCAATTGCATTATTAACGTTGTTGAACTGGTAAAAATACAAAAAGAAATTTTATCACTTCAAACAATTTCAGTTCATTTGTCTTACTTGTGCCTTCGATTCATCATCTTCGTTTTGTTCTTGTTCTTGTTGAATATGTTTAACCATATGACGAAAATTTGGAAATTGATATATTCGAGAATAGTCTGCTGGTAAATTTTCTTTCGGATCCCATTTTGTTGTACGAAAACTTTTTAAACCTCGATACCTATTCAAATAACGAGAGTCTATAATTGTGCACAATAAAATGAAAATTTAATCAAACCATACTTTTGAAATCGAACTCGAGCTGGAATATCAAGTGGTGTATCAATTTCATCTGGAAATTGTTCATCGATTTTAGCTTGTTTCAACTTTTCTAGTCTAAAATAATTACAATACTGACAATATAAAAATAGAAAATTATCTTATAGGATGCATACGTTTCTTTATCTTCTTCCAAATCCATTTTTTCATCATATCCAGCATCATTCAAGATAATATCTTCCATTTCTTCAGTATCATCTTCTTTTTCGTTTATATCTTTCACACTATTCTCTTCATTAATATCATCATCTAATTTCATTGAACCAATATCATCCGGCATCATTTCACCATCCTACAAATTATATAATAAGTAAAAGAGAACTAACATCATTCAAATTTAAGTCTCACTTCTTCGTCTTCTTCTTTAATATCGTCTTCGTCCTGCTCTCCATCTTCTTCATCTGATACCATCCATGCAGCTTGATATTCTGACGTACCTTTTGGTACACGTTTTTTAACTTGATGACGTTCACCTGAAATAAACTATTAGAAATAACATTTACTATTAAATTTGTTTCTATTACACTTACCTTGTGCTTTTTCTAATTCTTCTGTTGTTGGCCACGTTTGTTCATTATCCATTGGATCATGTTCAGCTTCTTCAGTTAATGATGTTTGTTTTTCAGGATCAGGTGTTAATGTTGAAGTGACTACGGGTTTTACAATACCATCAGCCTGAAAATATATTAATATGTACACATTTTTGTGTAAATAAAATTATTTAAACCACTTACGCCTCTCTCAAAATCTATTAGATCAATTTTTTCAATTTGAAATGTGCCTAAACCAGGCAAATGAACTAATGAATTTGGCGATAAACTTGTACCACGAATATAACCGCTAATTTTCAATGTGGAACCAGTTAATGAGGCACTTGTCGATTCCTGAGTATAAAAATCAATATTATCATAAATATAAATTGAACTATGATGGATAAAATAGTATATTTCACTTACGGCTGTTTGCTGATAGGTTAATGACTCAGCAAATATATAGGGTCGTTGTTTTCGAAAAGGTGGTAAAGACATTTTTTGTTCAGTTAGTTTTCTTAGAATAAGTTGACCCTCTAATTCGGAATCTAATTTTAATAATTTTGCATCCGAACATCTAAATGAAATAAATGCAAAGCGTTGATTAAAGAAAAAAATTATTAATGTTACATCATATTTTTTAAATTATACTTTTAGAGAATAAATAATATTACATCCAACTCTTTGTTTTTTGATTGAGAAAAAAGACTAAACTTTTTTTAAAATAAAAACGAAGAATATATTCAGAATCAGTGCATGAAACTGTATCAGACTATGTATAAAACAATATGTTTTGGATAAAAAATCTTACTGAAAGTTTTTTCTGACGGCGACTTTCGAAAAAATTAATATTTTTGACAGCCTTAATTCTTTGTCTATAAGGTATCGGGATGGATAAAGAATGATAATAATCCCTTAAACAACGTTTATTCACAAAAAAACTGTGATATTTGCACCACGAGCTAAAGCTGCTTACTAGGATTTCCGAATGTCTGATACTGTCCTGATTTTTTCTGGTGGATAGTCTTTTTAAAAAGTCTGCAAACAGTTTTTTTCTAAACAAGTGAAACATTTGTTCATTGAAAAGAATTTTTGTTACTCTGGAATTTATTTTTTCAACGAAAACAATATTTAATTTTCATCTCAGTCACTGATGTAAAGATGCAATGGGTTCGCCTCCTTCTCCTCATTATTGTACTGATCTTTTCTAACTTTTCTTTTTTCTTTTTCAATAAAGCTTATAACATCTGAGCCATCTTGCAGAAATAACGATATATTTTGTTCTTTCTATACAGTGCTTGATTTTTATCCTAATCAAACTTCTAGTTGTCATGAACTTTTGTGTCACATCTATCTCACTGCAATACTGTCCTTTAGTAGTATGATCACATAGAAAGTTTTTCATTCCTTTTCAGAATTTCAAATACAATAACATCTTTCGTCATATGAATCTGCAAAAAAGACCGTGATTCATGGACCAAATGTCTCTAAAACGTCATAAATAACTCCTCCCGTATGTTGTATCGTGCTGTACGAAATAAGAGATATAATCCTAATTACATACCGTTTCACTAATGTATTTTCGATAATTTTGAATGTTGAAGTTTGTTGTTTAGCCGGTTGAATGTCTTTTAAACCATTGAGTATATATAAGGAATTTGGTAAACAATGTAAATGGATTAAATCCAATAAGTAATCACCTTCATTATCTAAACCACTCCCTGATATTAAAAACAAAACTGAATCAGACATCTAAATGAACATAGACAATTAAAAATAGTACAAAATAAGCAGAAGTCTTACTTTCGCTGCGTCAAGAACATTTTCTAAACATGTACGATCAGGTGAGAGAAAACAAAATTTTGAACGTAATTTTGGACATCTAAATAGACACAGATACTATAGTTAGAGAAACACAACTATCAACTAGCATATGGGGACATGTTGCTCAGAATGGGTTTAAAAGCACACACATTCTCCGTAACGACAAGTCAGAACGGACATCTTATTTTTAAATAAAGCAAAGACATATGGGAACAACGTAAAAGGGCCCAATTTTCACTTTGGGTCGTCAGGCTTTTAAACTGTTGAAAGTTATATGCCAGTTTCCTCCCTTCTTTTTGAACTATTGAACTAAACTCTTCTGAAAATAAAACAAATAAAAACTTCAAAAATCCGGGTTTTTTACGTCGTTATCCTAATTTAATTTGATATTTCAAAACCAATTCGAGCTCTCTAGCTGCTTTCTGAGAGGAGATCTGTCGGACACTTATTAAGGTGACATCTATTGAACGAAAGTAGGTGGAGCCTTCAAAATTTTACCATAGCTATTCCTCAACATACCCAACGTTTCTGTCAAGTTCTGTCCCACTCATTGTTATCGAGTAGATTTCTAACCCTACGCAGAAGCCTAAATTAGGTCTGTACATCTCATAGGACTTTCATCACTAATTAAGTAGAATGGCTGAGAGTGAATTAGTTTCACGTACGTGTATATTCTTGCACCGCAATCCGTTGCTACTTCGGTTGATTTATCGTCATAAATTGATGTTAAAAGTTGAATTATTGTAAATGAATCAATATCAGCTGATAATGGAACAATGGTCTGAATAGAAAAAATCAACTTTACAATGATTTCCAAAGGCTAAGTTTTTGAAAGATGTTATGGATAATAGATTTTTTTTGCAAGTGATTTGATCCTAATTGTACTCAGTATCTTCGTACAATAAAAATATTAATTTATTACTTACAACAATATGTGGTACGCCATCTAATGCTCCAATATTTCTTCTTTGATTGAAATAATCTTCACGTTTTTGTTTTCTTATTTGTTGTGCTTTATTTAAACGATCTTGTTTTGTTTCTAGACGTTTTTGTTTACCACGTTGTTTTGTCAATAATTTAACATTAACACGACCTAGAATAATTGGTGAAAAACAAAATGTTAGGTATATGTGTTAAATGTTAAAATATATCAGAGAAAAATATTTACCTTTTGATGCTCGTTTAATTTCTCCATTTGAACGATGTCGACCAGATTTAAATGGTTTATTTTGCTGTTTCAATACACCAGGACGATGTACAATACCATCGTTATCACCAGACATGTTGAATCCTTTTGATCTACAACGAAGTATATACGGTTTTTTCAGAGCAACCAGAATATCGACAGAGAACATTAGCATTGAGCACCACATGAACAAATCTTATTTCCATTCAGAACTGAAGTAAAATAATCTATTCAAGATATTTCTGATTTTTGGCACAAAACTAATACACTTATCTAAGAGTTTGCACTGTTTTTTTTCTGGCTTTGTTTTTGGTATCTGCTCATATGAGTTAAAAAAAAACGACATAAAGAAAATAAATAAAGAACTTATTTTAGTTATAAAAAAATAATGTAATTATTTTGTATAAAAATAGCCTAAAAAAATTTAAAATATAATTATTTTAGTCTTTTTTTCCAAATGGATTTAGTAATGATCGTCTTTTCTTCGATAAATCACGTTTCATGTTATCTTCATAAATTTTACGTCCATTTGGATTTCTTAATTTAATAATATTCTGTGTTTGATCGTGAATATCTTGTGCCATTGATGATTGTGAATTACAGATAAATTCATGTGATTGATAATTTAAGGTACCATCATCAAGATTAGATTCAAATGTTAGAATTAGTCGAACATGTTCTAGAAAGAGAAAGAGAGGAAGAGTCTCAGAATCAATAGATAGTTTGAACAAGAAAAAGTTATGTGATTGTAATAAATACCTTTTTTTTTTTCTTTATTTAATATTGAACAATCAACTAGTTTGTTTGAAAAATAAACTATATTTAACGGGGGCTTATCACGAGACCATGACTTTGGTTTTTCTAATAATTCCATTTTTATTTGCTCACCCGATATATCTAAATAGAGAAGATAAAATATGAAAAATTATCTATGCTAGTAATATAAAAGTGACATATTAAATATTCATTTGTGACTTCTTACCTAATCTTCCATTTGCATGTTTTCTATGTTTAAGAATCATTTCAATTGAATAAGTTTTTTGATTCAAACTTTCATACAATCGATTTAAATCACCGATAGGATCGTTTTCTTTCTCTTTTTCTTTTTCTTTTTCTTTTTCCTTTTCCTTTTCTTTTTCTTTTTCTCGTTCAAGTGAACTTGATGATATCACAGATTTTCGTTGTGATTGATCAACTAATGTTGACCCTGTCATTGCTGGCAAAGATGAGATTGATTGAGACGGAGAAGAACTGTGAGATGATAGACAAGATGATGGTGTTGATGAAGATACTGTTGATTCAGTATCACTACCAACAGTTTCATGGATTTCAGTTAGTATAAAATGAGGAAAATCATATTGACCAATGAGACGAGTGGTGGTTAGAGGAGGAAAATCTTCTTCTAATCTTAAATCGTCATCAGCTATACACAATGAATAGCATTTGAGATCTGTTTGTCTGAAAATGATGTGTAAAGAGAAAAAGAATCTACATGACAGTTTTAAATGCATAAAAATAAGCACACTTACGTTAATGTCGGTTGTCTGTCTTCTAAACAATATCGATAGCAAATAAACCCAATAACTTCTTCAACTGTTGCTTGACTAGATACAATAATTGTTAATGGTGGCTGAGTTGCCCGATTTGCTAAACGAACTTTGAAACGTTTCGATTGTTTACCAGGATTTGGCTTGAAAAAAAAATAAAAACATGTTTATATAAACAATAGAAGAAACTACGATAAATACTCTGTCGGACGGGAAAATATCGATGATACCAATATATTGCCAACAAGAACAAATTTTAAATACATATTTACAAAAGTGAGATTAAAACTAAAGAATCTTATGCATTAAAACATATGTCTTTTCTCTTAGTTTCCTATTTTGTTTTTCTACCACTCGTCAATAATCATAAAAATCTTTTCTCTTTTTTTTCTCATTGATTTAACCACTCAGGTGATGTTATGGACTAATAATGTTTGATTATTTTAATTGGCAAGTGTATTTGATAATAGTAATTCTTTTCTATTCATTATAATTCTTCTCATATTCAAAGTTATTTGGTGTTCGTACTATTTTATATAGTTCAATATTCGTATTGATAGTATATCTCACTGTGTTGCATATTTTTTGAAGAAGTTCATGGTGTGACAATTCTATTGTAGGCATCAGTTCAAAATTCTGCTTGTCTAATCGAACGAAGAAAAGTGAGTTAATAGCTGAACTCTGATTCAAGGCATACATTTTAAGAAGGTCTGATTAAGAGCTGAAAAAACTAGAAAGTTGATCAATAACTCTACATAGGAGTCATTTATTAAATGGAATGTAACTCATGTTCTTCAATGTTTGTGTGAATCTCATCGAAATTAACAGGATTTCCTATCGAAACACGAACGCCAATCGAAGTTTATGTTGAATAAGAGCCATATAGACGATTATGAGACCAAAACTATTTATTAAATCTGAGCGATTCATGAAGCATCATAAATCGTAAAAGAGAATCAGTTGCCTACATTGTTCATCATTTTTATTTTTAATGGTCTTTTACTTACTGTTCCATCAAATTTTGCATACTGATTAAATGGATTTTGTTTATCAGAAGAATTTTGTAATAATAGTGTTAATGGTGATGGTTTCGCTGATTTTGGTGGAGGTTGTAAACGACGACAAAACATATCTTTTGAATTGTCTATATCAAATTTATCTTTATCTAACGGATTATCTAGAAACAAAATAATAATGGAGATTTTGAAAGAAAAAGTTCGAGATTCGAGAAGATATTACGTACGTTTTGGTTCATGCCAAGAGATTACTTTAACTTTTCGTTTAATTTCATTTTCATGTTTAATTTCATCTAAACGTCCTAATGTTTCACATCTACCACGTCGAGCTAATAGATTCAAAAAGAATGTTAAAGACATGCAAATCGTCAAGACAAGTATCTGCTTAATTCATACTCGATTCAAAGACATTATTGGCTGTCCACTCAGGAGAATGTGACAATTCATCTTTGATATAGTCTGGATCTGAACGTATTAAAGTTAATAAATCAGTTTCATCTACGTTAACACCTTTCCTATAAAAAAAAACAAGATAGAAAAACTAGTACAGATGAAAAGACTAAGGCATAGTAGTTTAAACATACTGTTTGGCTATCTCTCGTCGTCTTCGTTCATTTTCAACCTCTTGACTAATAATTTTATCACATATCTCGGTATCATCACATATTATAAAGCCATTTCGAATACGACGTAAAATTAATTGAATATCACCACCTCCTAAGCTCATTCTAAAAAAGATAATATCATGGGTAATCTTCTCTTTCCTACAAAATCAATGCATTCAGAATTTTTATCATTAAAGTAGCTCTTTTTCTTCCTATTCTTATAAAGAGAGAAAGAAGGTCATGAGTCGATGTGGCAAATAAAGAGATAAGGTAACATAATTTATTTTCATTATATAACAAAACAAGTAATACATAACAAAATAATAAATTCATCGATGCTATTTCTTTCTCTTGAAACCTTGTCCTTTTTTCTGCTTATTTTTTTGTTTCAGTTGTTTTTTTACACCGAAACCATGTTCTGAATCATCGTGCACAGATGATGTCTTTGGCCTTTTATTTGACGTTGTTTCATCTCGATCACTTTTCCGTTTTTTATTTTTCATAAATGCTGAACTTTTATTTTCGTCATTCATTTCTTTCATTTGTATTTTTGCTTGACGATCGGCTTCTTGTACTCGTTCTTGTAATACCATTACTTCATCATCATGAGTTTTATATAATGGTAATTGTTTGCCAATTAAAAATTCAATACGTTGATATAATTCAACATCATATTGAGTAACAAATGTCACAGCTTTTCCTGATCGGCCAGCTCGTGCAGTTCGTCCAACACGATGAATGTAATCTTTTGAATGCTGAGGAATATCGTAATTAATAACAATATCAACATGAGGAATATCAAGACCTCTGTAACGAGACAAATAAAATTACATCTACAATTATTGGAGAGAAAAAGAGGTCGGCCCACCTGCTGGCTACATCAGTTGCTATCAATATTGAACGAACTTTTCCTTTAAATTTATTTAGTGCATTAAGGCGTTTTGTCTAAAAATAGAGTGATTCTAGTAGAATATATATATTCATCTAAATTTATCTCATCTATTATTTCTCATTGTTTAATACTCACTTGAGTCATTTGTCCATGTAATGGAACAGCTGTGAAACCTAAATTTCTTGCTAACAATGCCAGTCGAAATGTTGTTGAACATGTTGAACAAAAAACAATGATTGATTTTCCACTAAAGTCGTTCAGTAAATAACAAAAATAAACATCTTTAAATTTAGATGGTATAAACAAATAGAATTGTTGTAATTTATCGACCGTTTGATATTTTGTTGAGACTTCTACTTTAACAGGATCTGTTAATGATGCACGCTGTAATTTTGCCACTTTTTTAGTCATTGTTGCCGAATACAAATATGTACGACGTTCTTCTCTTGGTAATAATTTAAGAATTTTATCTAAATCTGCTTCAAAATCCATGTTCAAAATTCGATCAGCCTCATCCATTACTAAATATTTGATTGTACGCAATGTAAATCCTTTTGTATTTTCCAAATGATCGACGAGACGGCCAGGTGTACCAACAATGATGTGAGGTTTTTTGGCTAAGGAAATTGATTGAGACATCATATCCATTCCGCCAACGATGACGGCTACGCAAAAAAAAAAAAAATACAAAACAAATTATCAAAGAATATTGTTGATCAATTCTTACATACCACATTTGATTCCAATAACTGATCCTAATGCTTCAAATTGTTCAGATATTTGAAATGCCAATTCTCTTGTTGGTGTTAATATCAAAGCAAATAAACGCTGTGGTTGAGCTAATAATGTTTGTAGAATGGGTAAAGCAAATGCACCAGTTTTACCCGAACCAGTTTCAGCTAATCCGATTACATCACGGTCTAAATATGAAATAAGATAATTAGAAAAAGATATGCATTTGAAAATATTTCACTTACTTTGTAATGCAATTGGTAATGCTTCACGCTGAATTTTTGTAGGTGTTTTCCATCCTAATTTTGCACATGCTTCACATAGCACATCTGCAAGACCCTGAAAATAAATTCTGACTTTTTGTTAAATTTTTAATGTTAAATGATGTCTGTTTCATCTAGAGTCAAACCAAATAGAAGTCAGAAATACAGTTTTACATATATCAAATTAGTTCCAACTCAAGACTCAATGAGTCATCCTACGATACTTTATACTACAAGCTCTTTTAGGACTTGGTATGCTTTTACATAGCTTCTTTGGGACTTTTTCCACTCGATACACTAGTCCGATCGATTTGGTAGGTGAGTGCAGATGATCAGAGAGAGATTAAAATGTCACCAAGTTTTCTGAAAACACATTCTGAAACTATGGTATTAAAAAAAAAGTGGCAGTTCCAGGGGAGCATCTCTATATAGGAAAATATCTAAGCGACACGCTCGTGCGTATATTGGATTTAGCATAGTTGAGAACTTATGAAAATATATATATAAATTATTTTCAGCCCAAGTTTCTCAAGAAATATAACTGTTTTAAAAGAAAAAAATTGTTTTGTATTTTCCTCAAAATCGCTTTGTTGACTTAGAACTGTCATCATTTACAAGATTTCTCCTCTTTTCTCTTTAATTTGAGAGCAACTCGAGCTTTGTTGGACTTAAAATAGGAGAGAACTTTCTGACTGGAGGTGAGGGCTTAAATTTGACTTCTTTTTTAAACAAGTTAGTAGTAAGGAGTATGCTCAAGAAAAATCAATGTGATTTTCTTAGTTTTGGTATTTCCTATCATTTTACATGATATGTGTCATTTTAACCTTCACGCCTCTAACGAGTTTTTGAAGTTCTATGCTTTGAATCTCGTAATCTAGTTTAAAGCTGAACTATTTGATAAAAAATTGTTCGCTAAAGCAGGAGTAAAAATGGCTTTTCACACTACTCAACCATACACCTCATCCTAGTTTGTAATTTCATCCAACATACCAGTGATTTGAATGTAACGGTTTCATCTTCTTCTTCGTTTAGATCTAATGTTGTTATTCTTTTATTTTCTACTTCATCTTCTGAATCAGACATTATCAAAAAATCTACAAATACAAGAGATCGACAGTAGTAAATCTAAATCAATGTTAACTAGTATACCAAAATTTTACTCTATTTAGATAGATACAACAATTCTTCAGTTATTTTTATAAGAAAATCATCAATCATCAGTTTTATGAGAGCTGTTTGAATAAAATCTAATGAATTATACCGTTTAAATACAATTGATTAGTCGATGCGTTTTGTGGTAGTGATAATGGTAATTATTAATGATATTTATAATCCAAATTTGATCTAGAGGATGGTGTATCAGTCAAATGTGTAATACACGAGATGTTTTGAAAGAGAATTCTTCTAACACAATTTGTTTTAACTTACACAAGTTTATTTCTTACATCATTAGTAAATGTAGGAGCAAACACTAATCAGACTTGACTTAGAATACTGAAAGTTTCCTAGTTTTTTATAAAAATTGTTAGCTAAATTATGCTTGATGAATAAAGCAAATAATCTCGCTATTTCACCTGTCTTCAAATGGAAATGTAATCTGTAGCTTAGTGCAATGCGAAACAATACAATTAATCATCTCAAAAAATTCGTAAGTCTTGGAAAATTGTATAACTCTCACTTCTCTAATATTTCTAAATATTGGTGCAGAACAATACAGTGGAGAAATGTGTACATATCGGTCTTATTCTTATTTTTCGAATGTTAATAATAAAATTATTAAAATATTTGTCATCATCGTCGAGTTGCTTCATAATCTGGTAATTTTACCTCATACAGTTTATACAGCTAAATAAAAGATGTATTACTGTTTATCAATTCTACGGATCAGTGAGCGTTTCCAGCTTGATGAAAACAATAGGGGCACGTGGACTTTTCGCACATAATCAGGTCAGCTTTTTTCATATTACTTCTAGATAAAGCAAAAGTTTATAGTCCAGATGAGTTGGACTGAGAAAGGATAATCCGTGATTATTTGGAACCTAAAGCTTAAAAATATCTCATCTGTTGTAATAAGTTGGTTGATTCTTCTTAGATTAACAGAGAGTCTTTTATGAAAAAAAGTGTAAATTGAAATTCACAATGTAAAGAAACAGTGTACTTTAAATTCTCAGTGACTGTAAACTATGCCATTAAAAACAGTGTAAAAGAGTATTGAAAACTTTTTGTAGGTAAGCCGTATAAGTGTTCACAACAAACAAGCAACAGATCATAAAATAGTAAAAAATTCATAGAATCCACTAGCAGTGACTTCATCTCTATGATTTAAACGTATTCTAGTCAATCCTAAAACAGCTCGTAGTTTCCTTTTGTATGGCTCAAAATAACAGCTTGAAAAAATGGCCGCAGCAAATGAAAAAAAGCGTTAGTGGAACCATTAGCCGTGACGTCATTGGATAGAATTTCCATGAATCAGCGTGTTTTTGGCAGATGTCGCTTAGAATCAGACTGAAAACAAAATGAGTGATTAAACTGATCATTTTAGAGAATAATCAGGTGTTGAAAAAGAAAGGTGTTTGAACAAAAAGCACAAGAATCATTATAAAGCGCATTCTACGGAAATAGGTGGTACTATAATCAAGAAGTTACAAAGCAAGGATCCTTAACTTTATTTTGAAGTTTCAAGTCTCAAAGAATTAACATCACACAAAACACATTTTCGTTTGGTATGAAAGCTAAGTATAACGACGCTAGTACTGTTTATCTAACTGTAATCAGGGCTGTCGCGATCAGTCAGGCTCTGCGGGGTGCTCCATTGAGACAAGAACTTTTTCTCGGAGAACGCGAGAAAAAAAAATTTTTCGCTGGGAAAAATCGATTTATTTTTACTGTGTCGCCCGTCCCCCCCCTCCCGGGGGTCAACCAATACAATACAACTTGGTCGCGCGGCCACTCGGTGCAGACCGGCCAAGGAATTTCCAGTTTATAGAAAATCAAAAGAAATTTCTACTTTCTTGAAAATTATTTATGGAAATTCAACGAGGATTTTCTAGCTTGTTAAATATTCGATTTTCTGTAAACTGGAAATTACTCAGGGAATTCCTATAGGTACTCTTTGAAATTCGCCGGGTATTTTCCATAAATAATTTCCCACCTTACAGTGTAGTGCAATCAAATTTTAATACTTTCGTCGAGCAGACGGTGCTTTTATCACATAACTGTTCAATGTGTCTTTGGGTGTATATATACATCACGTGTGTATTCTATATAACAATGTTTTCGCGTGTATGACATATACGCACTTAATTAAACTTAGTTGATTAAGAAATGTGTCTGAAAAGAAAACTTGTCCAAAACTCTAATAGTTCAACATTGTGACTAGCGAAAATGGTACGTGTTTTCTTAAACAGAGAGCTGAATCTGTGTACTTCTTCTGAATTTACGATCTTACTCTCTACCACGCTGACTTTTCCTTTTCATATAGAGATTATGACGTGATAAAAGCATTGTCTGGTCGACGAAAGCATTAAAATTTGTTTGCACCATGTTCTCGAAGAAAAGTCCCAGTAAAAGTTTCCCTTCCTGAGTTGCAAAAATCTTACAAGAATGTGATAAGACTTGTATAAGAATACGATAACACTAGCATACATACGAGTTCTGCCGATTTTTACAAATCTCTCATGAAAGCCTATGTGAATCTTACAAGATTCATATAAGATTCAGCCGAATTATTGTCACTTTCATGGAAGATCTTATATAAGAATTTTTATAAGAAATTTTTAGTTGGTACTTCTAAGATGCTTACATGCCTGTTATAAGTTTCGTGATTCTTGTATAAGAACCGATGACTATTTACGGATATTAGTACGAAAATTTGTTAAGAAAGTAGAACACAAAGAAAAATAAAAAACTAGTAATCCAGTCATTTTATTGTATGATATTATGGTCATTCACTTGTATAATATTTGTAGTTACTTGTATAATATTGTAGTAATATTTAATTTTTCTCATGAAAAACTTACACTTGATTGGCTTGATTCGTCTAAAATATTTTTATCTTTTGCTATTTCATCTAACAGTGTTAACAGTTTTGTTATTTTGCACTCTATTTGAACTGTAATATTTTTCTCAAATAAAAGAGAATAATAAAGATTTTATGGTTCTATAGAGAAAGTCATAAAGGATGCAAGAAGAAGAACGTAGAGATCCTACAAATCAAGCACATGGTATTGAACAATTGAGGGCACAGATCTTGTGCCAACAATAATTACGAGCTCATCAATTCAATTCATTTATGGTACTAGCCGAAGTAAAACCCTAATGTCAAAAACCATGATAGCGTACTTTGAACATCGACTTTTGTATGATTCTAGCTCTCGCTAGACGCTGATCCTTCGTCAATTTTCAGCCTCTTTGAGGATATGGTTCGTGACAGATAAGGATTTTATGTATCGTGTAAAAAGAGTCGAATATCCTGTTACTCTGTGGGGTAGTAGTATAAGTGCAGTTAGATCAGTGTACAAAAACTTAACAACAATGTTTCACCTCCTTCTTTTCTCGACATAGAACTCCATGTTATATTTTTGCATAATAATGTCCATTACCCTAGACCAAATATTTTTTGATAAAACTGATAAGATTCTTATCGGAATCTTATCAGTTTCTTATATAAGATTATCTAAGATTTTCCATCGACAGTTGTAAGTGTCTGGCTTGCTGGTAATGTATCAGGGATGAGCCTTAGATCTTTAAGCTCGCCTCTGTCTATATTTCATATTAGCGTCTACTCATTTTCTTTCAAACTGAGTTATGAAGTGTTCTTTTGAAAAGAAGCTTGTATTTCAAATACGACTGCAAATCGTAAAATAACTGTATTTCACTAAATACTGACATGTGGTGGTCATAGAAAAGCAATTTTTGAGGCACTAACAATGAAATTTTGAAAACGAGCAAGAAAGCGCAAAACGCATAAATCAAAACTGTATTTTGAGCAAAAGTGATCAGCGTGAAAAAACCTGCGTCAAGCGAAATGTGATTTGCAGTTTTCTGTGGATTTTACAGAAGCTGTAGAAGTTGGTAAATTTTGCTATTTATCAATGTCTGACAACTATCACAATCACGTAAAAATTAAAATTCTGTGTTCAATCCACGTCTAGATTTAGATAGTTCGAAGGATCTACCCTCTCATTCATTAAGTAATTTTTTTCCTTCTGGCGCTGATAGTCTTACTTACACCAGTCATTATTAGATGGATTCTAGATTTAGGATGGATTCTTGATTACTAATTGGATAGAATTTAGCCTTCATTTAGTTAGTTCTAGTGTAAGATAAATTGGTTATTTTTGATCCAATCTATCTAATAGCTATTAATAGTAGGATAGTCTTTCTCTGAGAAAATGTGCTGTATGAAATAGTCTCATAGTTTGGCTTTTCCCAGTCTGAAAGTCTCTTAATAATTAAGTTATTATGAATGTATAGAAGAAGTCCACCAGTGTTTACGATATATATGAGACTGATATTCACCAGCAATACGGCTCCTCTATTATTTTGTTTTCCCAGCATACATATAAACAAGTTCAAACTTTGGAATTTGTGTCATCTTCTGTCTTAGCGTTTAATAAGAAAAAATTTGTTAATACAGAGGATGATGTTTGACTATTTTGTCAATGATGAAGAACTCTACTTCTTTTTAAATGTGCAATAATTTCATTATTATTCGCCGTGCTCATATATGTTCAAAAAGAATAAAACCTTTATATTATACACGATAGTTTAACAATTGAAAAGAAACAAAACAAGAGTATAGATAAACGTACACAGAATGGAATGTATTCAACCGGGCAATTTCGAAAACAATAACCAAATCAAATAGTCATTCTCTACTTGAACTTCTTGAACGAGAACGCGATGTATTTAGCGAAGGTGTTCTATCAGTAAATGAATCATTATGATGTGTTGAAGCATAATAGAGAGCTGATTTATGTTGGTTATTTTCGCTACGTGTAGATCTTATCTGGTGTTGTAACGATAAATTACCATTTGTTGTAAAATGTTCTTGAGTACAATTTATACGTTGTTGTTGATGACTTAGCGGTAGAACTGGTTGAGGAGTATGAGGTGGAGATGTTTGATTTGGCAGTGCTGGTAATGAATTATCTTGATCATCACAAATATCTAATTCGGACGAATCCCATTTTTCTTTTTCTGATGGACTATCATCGCCATCATTTGTACTGTTACCATCTTCGCATTTCAATCTTTTATGTTTTGTTCGACGATTTTGAAACCAAACTTTTACCTAAACAAACGAAGATCACAGTAGTTGACAGCTATATATATTACTATCGTCGTTGAACAATAGAAAATTTTTGATTTAATACAAAATAAATTTCTGTTAAAAAATAATCCTCATGCTTCAAGAAAACAAATGTGGGTATAGCACAACACGTCGTAGAACATTCTAGAAAATTTTCTTTAAAGAAAATGTTAATTCAGAATAATTTTTGACAAACATCTGGTCATTTGTCATATAATATGAGAATTTTGTTGAAAGAAAGAAGGATCGTATTTTTTGAAAATGAAGATGTCAATAGACCGCCTATTAATTGCAGCCCATTTTCATTATGGTTGAGATAAAATTTATAAAATTGGACAGTGAATAAATGAAAAACTCAACTAATATTATTTTATAAAGACAAGAAAGAGAATAAATCACGTATCAGTTCATTTACTATAGTCGTATTCTTTCGTTTTTATCCATAACTGATAATGACTCCGGTTTTAATTGAAAACTTCTACTTTTATAAATGAATTAATTTTAGTTGAACTCCTCGTACAATTATTATGCCATTACAGTTTCTTTCCTATGTGCGGCGTTTAAAATTAATGATAGCTTACCAGAGTAACTTTGCTGTATACAAATATCACCAAAAGTGGCTTTTATTTGTATTGTTATTTTTACCAAAGCTCAAACTATAAGTTCACACAATAACTATTAAAAAGGAAAAAAAGAAAGTCGTCCGGAAACTGTCATCACTATTGTGGCAAAACATACACACACACACACACGCGTTTCTTTCGGGCAAACATCTATTATCGACAAAAAGAAATTAATCAATTATCAACTAAAACATTTCCTGTTACTTTTTTTTAACTAAAGAAATATTTATCTGCAACAAACAATTCACTCGTACTAACTAAGCCAAATGTCTTGAAGAAAAATATTAGTAAAATTAACATCATCAATTACGAAGTGAAGAGTTTTGTATGTTTTAAAAATTCAAAAATGTCAGTTAAAATTATTATTTTTAGTCCCGATACATTTCACAAAAGAGAGAGAAAGAGAGAGCCATTTTACAAAAGAAGTGGTGAAAAAAGTGTTTTTATTTTGAGTCAATAGTACACTGACCAATGGTCAAATAAGTTTGATCGACTCATTATATAATGCAATGATAAACAAAAGAGTTATTTTACCTGAGTTTCTGTTAAATTTAAATTTTTCGCCAATTCTTTTCGTTCGTGTCCTACGACATAATGATTTTTTTCAAATGCATTTTCTAATTTTAACAATTGTGCCGGTGTGAATGCTGTTCGAATACGTTTGGGTTTGCGAAATGAATGTAGAATCAATGCGGCAGCTGCTTCAGGACCTACAAGATAAATTTTTAAAAAAATTTAAAAAAATTATTCATAATATTTAGTAATCTCATTACTTGCAAATCTTCCATCAAATAATCGTCCACCATTTCGAATGTAATTTAATGCTGATTCACGTTGAATTTGATATTGAACGAGTGGATCATATTGTGGTCCATGTCCACTGAATGGCCAATTCGAAGCATTAACAGCTGCCATTGCTGCCATTGCTGCTGTATTCATATTTGACATGTAATGATTGTTAGACATGGATGAGGATGATATTAATTGAGGTGATTGTACACTAGTGTTTTTATACGGAGTAATTGATGTTACAGGAGGGCAATGAGTTGTTTTATTTGCGTCCAATTTTAACGGTTGAATTCGAGAAGAAGTTGTTTCTTTAGGTGAAGTGTTGGGACATATTCGATCATTGGCATGACTGATAATATCTTCAATAGAGAAGCCCGATTTTCGAACATTTGGACGATGAACTGGCATTTTGTTTTAGTAATTTTGTTTTGTACAATTGGTTATAATGGCATTACCTAAAATAAAAGAAATAATGTTATAAGAATGCAAAGACCAATCATAATGATGCAAAAAATCAATTTTTTTCCAAATAGAAAAAGAAAATCATTGAAATCAACATATCGATATTCTAGAATAGCTTGAAAATTTTATAATGAATTAGTTCTTGAGATTTTGACTATTGAAAGCACAAAAAAATTCGTCTATTATCTATCATTTTAAAATATCCGTAAAGTTGAAAATACTTATTTATTTCAGATTTATTGTGTAATAACTTGAATTTCACCGTAAATGGAAAAGAAATTTAAAATCGTATCAGTAAATGAACTACCACAGTCAATTTTAGATTAAGAATTCATGTAATATAAAGATCAGCAACACATGACAGAATTTTATCTATTATCTTACACTATCAGAGGACTTGCATGTCAGATGAAGACTGTTAAATCGGACTCGGAATAATAGTCATCATCGGGGTAGACTAATTGCCATAGCCAATGATATTCTAACTGGTTGATGAGAGCAGAAAATATAAATGCGCGTGTGTTTCTTTAACGATAATAGAGCATAATGACGCAATTGTTTATACTAATATTAATTGAAAAATAATTGAATCTACTTACCTCTAATATTCCAAAAATGTATAGAATATATTTATTTATCTATATAGACAGAGACGATGAGAAAAGAGATGGTTTAAACAACACATAATGTATTGATAAAATTAATTCAAAATTCTTGGTAATATAAAAAGAAAAGGAGAGGAAGAGAGAAAACGACACCTGAGGCAATAAAAAGAAGAAGAAATAAATTTTAACAAACAATAAAATAATTTTATTTCTATTGGATTTTATCCTCTAGGTATTCAGGTACAGATAGAGAGAGAAAAAGAACATCGAAATTATTATTATTATTATTATTATTACTATACGATTAGTACGACATATATGTTGATCGATTAAAAAGGCAATTATTTTGAGAGAGAGAGAGAGAGAAAGAGAGAGGTCTATTCACCTACCTTCTTATACTGTTAATGTTCTTATTATAACTAGTATATCAGTGTCTATTAAACGATAACATAGACCGAAAGAAATATGAGTACATTCAATATACTTATTGGTAGAGATGTTTGATTTCATTTTCATAGTAATAGTTCTAACCAATGTACGCAGCACACATTTTTCTTTCCTTTCTTTCTATCTTTTACACCTATTAGCAGAGCTATTTTATATAAAATGAAAGCGATAGAGAGAAATAATGGCAGTAGTTGATATTTGATATACAGAATAATAAACAGAGACATTGGGCCTTAGTACGAAAGAGAGAGAGAGAGAGAGAGAAAGAGGGAACATTAAAAAATTATAAACACACACTTATACACAAGATTCAAACCAATAGATTCAAACCGACTAAGCTGATGATAATAATTGTAAATATCTTGTAGCTATATGTACTAGTAAGATGAATCGTAGACAGTTTTAAATGAAAAAGAAATAGTAGTAATAATTATTTCCGCATGAGTAACAATAAAAGTAAAATAAAATGAGAATTAAAAGGTGATATTGTGAAAGTATAAGACAAAGTTTTGGACTAAAAGAATTCAAACAGTATGCTAGATCTATTTTAAAATTCATGTCGATTTTATCCATATATTTGCTCTATCTTTACATCATTAATTAACCATAGTATTGCCTTGATAGAGAGCTGACATTGTATCCTTAACAACGTACCGTTTTTGTCTTATACTTCGTAGTAAGAAGATTATTTTTGTGAAAGAAAAAAAAGGTAGTTTCAACTCTTTCTGTAGAATCGCGGATATTTTCGTTAAACTCAATGTTCTGAGAGCAAGATCTGTCATTTATGTTATGATTGTTAAATCAGCTAATTGGCATTGAATTTATCTACAAAAATAAAAGAATATGTTTTGTTCCAAGTTCTTATTAGTGGCCTTAACTCCAATAGTTATCGTCTTTTATTGAAATGTATACAAGTTACTGTCAAAAAGTAGAACATCTATATTAGATGAAAACGACTTGTTTTAAGTATAAATTAATTGTGATATTTTAGTGCTTGTGACAAAAATCATTCAATAATCTATCTTTATTGTAGATGATTAACAAAAATATTTTAGAACAGACTTTGTCATAATTTAAATTTTTAATTAGATATTGATCATATAGGATGATCATACTCTTGTACAACTAGTAAGAGAAAAAAACAAACGCATGCCATTCAATCGTTATTCCATTTACAAGTGTAGATGAGAATAAGACTTATAACAAGTTGACAAACGACAATTGTTGCTTTAAGGCAAAAAATAAAATATAAAAACAACGTTGATCTTTCAACCTGTCATTTAATCAACCTGTAGGCAAGATGTAATCATTATAGAGATATATTTTTGCAGAAAAATGTGCTTAATCAAGCATCATCATCAATTGTAAATGAAAATGTGTGATTTGTCTTCTTGATTATTACATAATTAAAATTAATCAAATCAATTTAGTGTGTTTCTACTGCTTCTGGGTGAATGGTGATATTGTACAAACATTTATATAGAGTGTGATGAGAAATTGTGTCTAATTTACATGTTGTTTAACAAGATAATATAAAAGTTAATTTCAAGTTTATTAGAAGAAAAAAAAAGCACTTAAAATCATCATCTCAGTTTAAAACAGCCATATTCCGATTTTAATTGATAATAATATAGTATAGCTGAGTGTATAAAAAAAGTGAAAATGACATGATGGATGTGAAAGTCCATGTCGAATTATAAAATACTCATTTCGACAATCAAGAATGTTTTAGGATACGAAGCAAAATATGAGAAGGAGATTATTGAAATATGGAGCGATTAAATCTGCCACATTTTGAGTATCATTTATACCTAGCCAAAGATAGAGGTAAAGATCAAGACAATATTCAATTTGATTTATTTTAATTCTACTCTTTGTAATATGTTTTACCGTTAAAATTATCATCATCATTATTAAAATGTTTAAAATCATTTTTTTTTTCTCTTATGCAGCTGACGTTGTTTGTATCAATTTTCAAAAAGCAATGAGGAAACACATGTTTCACCAAATAAATAAAATTTATTCTTAATTTATTCTCTTTGATAACAATAATGATGATGATAAGGAATCGATAAAAACCAATTGAAGTTTTCTCCTACTAAATGGTAATCATAAGACAACGTGTATATGTGCTTGTCTGTGTGATCATATGACGCTTTTTTTGTATATATTTTGATTTTTTTTTTACAGTGACACAAGGAATGATTGACTTCACAACTGTGACTTTAGTTGAAACAATCAAATCAAATATACTCTACACATTGCAGATCATTAATTTGATAAATGAGACTTGATTAAAAAATAAGACAACATATATAAAAAGTTAGATGAGATGTAAAAGGTGATACTTCTCTGAACGTTGTTATCATCCTAGTAGAAAAAAAAATCTTGCAGCTAGCTCAAACTAGCTATTTGACCACGTTAATCTAGCTTCAGCTAGCTGGGATGCATCAGATAGCTAGGTGCAGGAGTTTTTTTTCTTCTACTAGGGCAGTTTCGAAAGCTAGCCCTTCTACTAATGTAAAGTAGAAAATAGAAGTTTATAACACTGTGCCTTTGCAACTTTTGTTCTAAAACATTGTACATGAAAGGAAAGGCTGCTTAGAATCAAAACTCACTGTGAATTCTTATTCTTAAATCTGTTGATACTGGTAAACCAGTCTCAAACTAAACATTTTGCTCTTAGAAATGAGATGTCAACAAGCTCTACGCCCTTTCTATGAGACATTTCCACTAGAAAGTGCTGATTAGCCTAAACAGTATAAGATATGAACGATACTTCCACTAAAATGACAAAAGCGTCTCACAGGAAGGGTGTACAGCTGGTTGACGTCTCATTTCTAAGCGAAAAATATTTAGTGTAAGACTGGTTTATCAGAAACAGATTTAAAAATGAATGTTGTCTCTAAAGAGTTTTATTTGAGATGGTTACAAACTTTAAACTGTTATAAGAACTTTTTAGTCATCCGAGAATAGTTAAAATAAAAAAATTTATTTCCTCTGTTCATCATTCTAAATTTGGATATTTGATTATTTTCAAAAAGTTTAATACTATCAGTTTTTGAATCATTGTTAATACTAGACAACATAGTCTTTCGTCTATATTAATTTTTCTTGTTTGTCGATTAGAAGCCTCCAGATTACACTGTCAAATTGTCTGATCCTCGAAAAATGACTTCCATTATGTACATTTTTATTGTCAGATTGTCTATCTCCAATTGAATAAGTTACTAGTACATGATCCATGCAGATACTACTGAAAGCTACAAATACCACTACACATTTGAATGTCCTTCGAGTACGACGACATGGGAAAAGAATGGAAGTGTTTTAAATTTTTTTCTTTCACTTTATATCATGAGAGTCAGAAATCTATACCTAGAAAAATAAAAAATATCTTTGTTTTCAGAGATAGGATCAGCATTGATTTCAGAATATCAGACTCAGCTGATTAATGATCTGATTACAGTACCAACATTTCTATGATGATTAGATGTGTGTT
This sequence comes from Didymodactylos carnosus, assembly GCA_905250885.1. Taxonomy (NCBI): domain Eukaryota; kingdom Metazoa; phylum Rotifera; class Eurotatoria; order Philodinida; family Philodinidae; genus Didymodactylos; species Didymodactylos carnosus. The sequence goes on from CAJNOQ010001308.1 coordinate 28,860, forward strand.
ACTATGGAGTTTATAATGTGTGTGTTTTTCCACATACAAAAAAAGTGTTAATATTTATCACTAAAATTTCTCAAAAGATCGTTGACAATGATTGGCTCTAGTAATGTTTGTCTCTATTTATACAAGGCTTTTGAAAACGAAAATAGTACACATGTATAGAAAAAAGAAAATGCATTCGTTGATTGATTAGTAATAAAAATGAAATGTTCGTCACTTCATCAACACTCTCTCTTTCCCTTGTCTAATAGAGTAGAGAGAAAAGAAGAACAGAAACACTTACTAGATGTGTATTATATATCACTTTAAAGCATCATTCATATTGCACACACTATACTAATTCCAGTTACAACAAAGATTAACAACATTTGTATTGTATATGAAAGAAGAACAATTTGATCGTTTTTTTCTTTTCTTTATTCGAAATTCATTCAAATACTACTATTGGGAGAAAATAACATAACTTCGTATGATGAATACTTGGTAACTTTATGGGGGGAATATGAATTGATCGTTTAACAGAAACAGAAACAGAAGCAGAGATATGAAACCAGCCTGAATCCATGTCTTTTCTTCTGAAGAATTTATGAAAATCTTTCATTACTCTCAAATCATGTAAACGTTGATAATAAGATTATTAACTGAAAATTAAAATAAAAAACAATCTTTTATTTAAAATAAATCACTAAAATTTTTTCAATAACTTTTAGACTGTATGTCATTAAAAATCTCTTCTCTCTGAGAACTCAACGTCTATGTTTGATTAGAAAAGTAGATCTCCATTGTACAATTAAAACTGAAGTGATCTAATACTGAAGTATTGATCTAACGATTTCTATTCCAATTTGTCCATTCTTATACTTTCAAATGTTTTTTCTGTATGACAATACTAATACAACGTTACAAAACTTGCGACAAATATATCTGTCTATCTCTCATGTTTCAAAACAATTTGTGTAGAAATCATTTTCTATCCTTAACCTAATTCTTCATGATCTATCTTGTATTATACATGATAATGATAGTCTATGAAATCGTTACAAATATAGTTAAAACTAAAAATATTCTCATGTAATCATCATTTAATCAACGACTCATTTCACATTTTATATATCTAATTTGTAATAACGATATACAAGTTGAAGTTCGTTGCACCATTCAATCAGTTATACACACATTATCCGCTTAAAAGATCAAATAAATGTTTAATGATCTCATAAATTTTTACATACTTATGATAATACCGTATTTTTTTAAAGGTTATGTAAAAATAAAATATCATAATGTTGTACACATTGATTTCTGATTTATTATATTCATCTTTAAAAAAAAATAGTTGTTAACCAAGAGTTTGATACTATTAAGTTTTTTCGATGAAAAATATGAGATTTCTATTTCTATTCGTTATATGTATGCCATCTTTGCTCATTTTAACACATGTTTCATCGAATATGATACTTATAAATTCAAAGTGTTCAATCTCAGTGACGTTTTATTCGATTCGTCTAACATATGTTAATTTTTATTTTTTTTTAAGCAAACGTCAATAAATTAAAGACATTTTGAAGGTTGTTTTTTTTTTTTTTACTCTTATCAAATCGAAAAGACCATAGATAGACGTTGTAAAAGTTTAGATGGGTCAATGATCAAAGACAGTTTCATAATTATTACTAGTCAATATTCAATAATCGAAGGAGTAGAAACGATGTATTGTTCCATTTTATGATTGACTACTGATCTCGTCTTTTGTGTAATGTATACACACTAAATTAACTTTATCATTATCATAAAATAAAAAAATGTTCATGCAGATAATTTCATTATGAGATAAGAGTCGGTACTGATAGATCATCGAAGAACTATGGATATAAAGAGACTGCTGACTTGTGTTATAATCATGGATGTGATTCATTTGTTTAAAGTAATCAATGAATATAAAGTACAAATTTATTAAAAAATTTTTAGAAATATATGTTGTTTGTTTTTAAAAATAAAAATAACTAAAATATATGAATAAGAAGAAAAGTTGATATTCATAGTATCTATTGTAGTCTGTTAAACAAGTTCTTTATAGCCATATTGTACAATAAAAATATTCTTCTCATTTTCGACCAAATGTTAAATTTTATTATGACATTGATCATTATCATTTTAAACAAAAATGACTGATTTGTTTACATATCATAAGCTGTTTTAAATTAATTTTTTTTGTTTTCGACACCAAAATAGAAAACGTAGGTGGTCTATAATAATTAAAATTGTTCAACACGTGCCATTATTCAGTTAATAACTAGATAGAAAAAGAAGACGAACATGATTAATCCTAATGTTGTGTGTGTATTAGTCCTACATACATTTCTACATATACACATATTTTAATTATCAATTGTTACCAATAATCAAATAGACAATCGGATCATGAACGCATAGATTTTTTTTTAGAAATAAAATTTAAACGAAAGAAATAAGCCTATCTAGAGACTATTGTCTGATACATGATAATAGTGCATCTTTAATTATCTCAACAGTAGATAATTACTGTTCGTCGATTAAGAAAAATCTATGTGACTTAATTTCTTAAGAAATTAAGTAGGATCAATCGAAACTCACATTTCGAAAACTAGACGTTCGAAGAATATATACAACGGTTAAACTCGAATTTTCAAAAAAATTGTCTTATCTTTTACAAATACACAAGAGACAATTGTTTGCTATATCTCACCGTGCAAACGATAATAGTTTATAATCCCGTCAAATAGTCATCAAACGAATTCGTTTTTTTCTTGTTGTTCAAAGACGTGCAGTGAGTTTATTTCGCAATAAGAGAAATTAAAAAGTCACGTATGATAGATTATCATCATCATTATCAACTCTGTTTCATTGAGAAAGCCGTACCATGTATAGAAATATAAAATTATCGTTTATTGATTAACCATCGATGGTGATCCTTAATGTAATATGAACAGAATGAGTATCAGCGGCAAAATTAAAAATGAAATATGAATCCCCTAGAATTATAGTAGTAGTAGTAGTTGAATTGATGCAAATCGGTATTATTTGAACAATATGTGATGATGATACTTTAACAAATAGAAAGAGAATGAAAGTTCTAAGACAATTAGAATTTGCTCTGAATAATAGACGAGAGAGATTAACAATAATATGTACCATCATCAACAGAATTATATTTTAAAAATTATCTTATTTACCCTTACTAATACATGTGAAATATGTGGAGAAGCAAAATTAAATAATACTATTTCACTTTTTGACAAATAATTTCGTATACTCCATGGTCGAAATTCTACTCCAGTGTTCCACCATAACAAGGCAGAATACTTGCTACAGCTGATAACTCGGATGGATATTTCATTTGTATGATGTTAGACTTTTAGTAAAGGACATACTGTTACACATAATAGTCAGTACAGTCAGTATCTATCAGGCTCCGTATGATTCGGCCTGGTCCCAAAAATTGGAATCGGACCATAACGTTTTGGGACCAGGACCACTCGGACCCTTTTCGATAGAAAAATTTGAGGTTAGGACCAATCCGAACCATGACATTTTTTTTTCTGTTTTTTTTGAAGATCTATTTTTACTGTGTAAGGCAAGACTGTTTAATTTCAATTTTTATTATACCAAAAAAAAGCAAACTGTTTCTTAACCAATAAGAGTTGCTAACAAGTTCTCCAGATACGCCTTTTACAGTGTTTTCGACATCTCTGGGCTGTTGAAATTCCGTAAAAACCACTTAAACATTTTCGAACCAGGACCAGTTCGGCCCAATAGTTTTGGGATCGGGACCAGTTCAAACCATTAGATTTTTTAAAAACTGGGGCCAAGTCAGGTCAAATAGATTACGGTCCGGACCGTACGGAGCTCTGGTATCTATAAAGCGGTAAACAACAATCTACAAGTTTTTCAATATATTACTTTTGCATGTATGATAGGTGTGACTGTGATTCAACCAAGTTCAAAAGGTCTATTCCCGTTTCGTCGAATGCTTAATTAATTAATTATCCCGTTTCGTCGAAACATTTTGTAGTGCTTTTTTTCTTGTAATCCCGTTTCGTCGAAAATAAAAATTCCACTGTTCCCGTTTCGTCAAAAAAGGAAGATGAAAGAAAATTAGCAGCAGCTCAATAATTCTAATTGACTTTTGGTTCTAATTGTTTGATCATCTTAATATGAATCTTTCTAAAAGAAATTAATTAAAAAGATGCTGATGAGATCAATTTATTGTCTTATCGAAGTATATATAAGTGCAGTGGAAACGGTAAAATTCACTGTTCATGCAGTACTAAATCACTTCTTAATTCAAATTTATAACATGTTTTCAATTGTTGAAAGTAAACGCAAAAAACCAGTTTTATTATTCGATACATTCCGTTACACGCAAGATAAAATTGTTGGTACAACTATTTACTGGAAATGCGAAGATCGTT
>CAJNOQ010001309.1:0-33297 GCA_905250885.1 Didymodactylos carnosus
TTTTAATTATTAAAAAAACAATAGAGAGAGAGAGAGAGAGATAGAGAGAGAGAGAGAGAGAGATAGAGATATAGAGAGAGAGAGAGAGAGAGAGAGAGAGAGAGAGAGAGAGAGAGAGAGAGGAAGAGAGGGAGAGAGAGAGAAAGAGAGAAAGTAAAGACTTGAAAATGTTACTACTTTCTATGTGTATTAAAGACGACTCCATTTCTTACACTTGAAGGTCTTGATCTGAATTTAACCTCAACATATTCTTTCGAATTGAACATCTATTTTTTTTTCTATTAACTCATTTTTTTTTCTTCTCTCTATCCAATGTTCGAAAGCGAATCTTTTACACTTGAATGTGTATGTATATGATATATAGCTAACTATATCCTTTATATAAGATTTTATTTTTCTCTTTTTTTTCCATTGATTGAACAATGTGTTTTTCTTTGTTCCTTTCTCTTCTTTTTTTTCTTTTTTTGTTTCTATCAAACAAAAACCGCACACACACATATATCTATCTATCTATCTATCTATCCATATCTAACGATGAGAGTACCACTAATGACACAATAATAACGACTTAAAAAACATATCGTGTCAATACTTCAACACTTTTATTGAAGTACACTTGTTAGAAATGCACTTTTCTTAAACATTTAATGGAAGAACGAACGCCTTTTGAGAATAGAACAAGAAGAGTTCTTTTACAGTTGACCTCCAACAAAACATTTCCTGAAACAAAAACAGATGAAATAATTTCGTCTATACCTTAAAAAAAAAGACTTCAAAATAAAAATAAGAAATTAGTTTAAAACAAGAATAAATTTTTCAAAACACAACATAAAAACACCGTAGATAAATGAAATATCTCTATTGGTGATAGAAAAAGAATAAATAGAATTAGGAATTACTATATAGTAGGGCTAGTTTTATACTTTTCTTTATAGTCTAATAGGTGTGTTACATGAGAAAGTAGGCCTAGACCAGTTTCTACACACGGCATCCTATTGGACTAAATATTAGCCTTTAAGGATTTTGAACGATGCTCTTAGTTTTATTTCCAAACGCGTGACAGTGGGATATCTAGAAAATCATGGTTTCTGGCATGCAGAAAAACTTTCTTCTAGGAAAATGCAATCGCTTCAAATGATTTTTGTAATGATCATCGTATTCAGAACAGAATCGATCACATTTGAAAAAAATTTTAAGTCTCCAGCATAACGTTAACATTTTAATTAGAATTTTTTTCAAAATGTAATCGATTCTGTTCTGAATACGATGATCACCACATAAGTCGTTTAAAGCAGCATTTTCCTAGTAAAAAATAGTTTTCTTTATCTAAGTATGAGAGAAACCATGATTTTCTAGAAACCCCACTTCCATACGTTTGGAAACGAAGCTGAGTGAGCTAAATGAAAGAGCATAGTTCAAAACCCTTAAAGTCTAACTTTTAGCTCAATACGATCAGCTCTTTTGGAGTTCGTTTTCTTATGTAACACACCTATTGATACGCTTTGCTATCAGAGAAAAGATTAGTAATAGTTCTGAAAAACGTTAACAAAATTTGAATAGTATCAATAGTAGCAATACATATATTAGAGTGTAAATTTCCCAAAACGTTTTGCTCAGTATAAAGTTGCATAGTTTTGCTTTGCTAAACTTTCAATATCTGTCAATGACAACATGTCAGGTGAATAGGCTCTCGAATACTTTGTTTAGCCCTAACAATGCAGTCTAATATTTTATATCGACACGAACTTTGAAACTAATCATTAGACACAAAAACAACATATATTTTATTAATTTTAATTTCTAAGCAAACATCTTTATTTTACTAAAAACGATTCATGTTAATATAGGAAATAGTCTAATTTATTCTATATTGAACATTTAACTACGTCGTCTCTTTTTTATTCGAAAAACATGAAAAATCTATCACGAAATTCACTACTTATTTTTATATTTTTTTATTGACTGTTCGATATGCATGTATTTTAAATCGTCTTTAAGCGGATGGGATGATGACTGAATCGCTTTCAATAATTTGTTGTTTTCCTAACTCATGGACGATTTATATTATTATCGGTTGAATAACACACTATGATAATGACACCTATTAGCTATGTTTTTATACATGTCCCTCATGAAACATGTAATAAATTCACGATTTGAGTATTTAATACAAAAGATAATATAAATACCGTGAAGTACTAAGAAACATCCTGCTTTTCTATAAAGTACTTTTGTATAAGAATATTTTTAATTGATTAAGAGTTGAACATCAAAAACCTAAAAATAAACAGAAGAAAAAAATGTGTGTTGCTTCTATATTTGTATTTCAACATTGTATAAAAATGTTCATTATTGGTACTCAGTTCAAATATTACACATATTTTGTTTAATGATGTTATTTTTTTGTTAACAATTAGTACAAGATCCAAAGGCACATTCTCTTCAGTTATTTTATTAAAAAAAACAAAAATTTCTTGTAAAAAATGAATAAAATAATTCAACAGCCGTATGATTTTTATTTCAAATTTTTTGAATATTTCTTCCTCTTTGGATGATGACAAAGACATTCTCATCTAAACTTATCCTAATAGATAAAAATAATATTTGATTTATAGATGAAGTTGAAATATGATGATTTCATATAGAGGTACCTTGATAACATCAAAAACAAAAAAAAACGTATGACTAACTATAAAAGTGTCCTAGTAGACTTTTTGTCATTTTTTTTTGTGTTTTTAATAGGATAAACTTTTATGTCTCTGGAAGTAACATTTGTTTTTTTATTCTTTTATCTTCCGGACATTACTATCCTTTAACTTATCATCTTCATCTAGTTGATTAAAATAAATCGTGTAACTATAAAAAATAATCTGATAACTTTTTTGTTCAAAAAAAAAAAAAAATTTGTTTTTTACTATGTAGTCTTCACATATATTAATAAATAATTACATGGATTTATGTCATACTGACAAAGATAAACATATTTTATAATAAAAAAATAAATCTATCATTTTTTTTTACCGATTATTTTATTATATAGTAAACTATGAGAAACATATCTGAAATTTTGTCGAAAATATACATATTCTATTATTTTACGGGTTTTTTTTTTTTTCGACAAAAAAAATGTTAGCCAGGTAAGAAGAAACAAATGTTTACTATACAAGGAGGCAATTGCTCTTTATTATTCACCCTCACCGTACTTTTAATTCTTCAAGTATTTCAAGTAGTTCAAGTCAATGTTATCTCGACTAGAAAAGAATATAGAGTTATTTTTTAAAAAATAATAGAATAAAAATGTTCACGTTAGGTGCAGGAAAGACACATGTTTTCCGAGTACACTATTTCATTCATTGTTTTTTCTTTTTCTTAAAATAGAACAATGATTTATAACTAATAATTACCAGAACACTTTTTTACGAATTTATTAAAACGCATAGTTATTTTTTTTCTTATTGATATATCATTCATATGTGATAATATTGATCATGACACTATTCAAATATTAAAAATATTTATTTAAAAATAAAGAAGTAACTATATTATCCAAGCAAAAAAAAAATCACTTATGAGAAAAATCTAGAGACGTTTTTTCGTCTGTAATCGAACGATGTACATCTAGTTATCATGTCGATTACCAGTTGGAAAAGAGATTTTTAACTAGATGTGCTTGCATCTGTAACTAACAATAGTTAAATCGATTGTTGAGCAACTGAAGAAAAATATTGGACAATCACTCGATTATTCCATTCTTCACTGTCATTACCAAATAATTGCAATAGAGTAAAAATCTAGTCATCTAGATAAATTGGATGATACGAGATTTTGTTGTTATTTTATGCTTGGATATACTATGACTTAAATATAGAGAAAGAAAATATTAAAAAGAAATATTTATATAAAAGTTCTAAATTTTTTATCATTTTATCATGCCGAATTAATTTTATGTCGACATTTTCATCGGAAATAGAATTGATTTTATTACTGTCAACTAGGTGTCTCTAATTTTTACTCTTTACAATATACTTTCTCACTCATTTATCATTAACAACATCCTCACATAATAGGAGAATGTTTTTAAAAAATTTATTATTATTGTTATTATTATTATTATTATTACTGTGACTATCTTAAGGCTGAATTAGAAAAGAAGTTTCATTAACACTCTTTGATTAAAAGTAGAGTCGAACATGTTTACATATATATATAGATATATATTCAGACATCGAAGAAAAAAAAAAAGAGTAGAGAATCCTAGTACATTTCCGCTTATGGCATCACAGGCCACCTCTTCTTTTCAACATTGAATTCTATTTTAAAAAAATAAAACTTTTTAAGCCAAATTTTTACCCAATAACCTTGATAATTACCACCCCCAAAAAAAAAAAAAAAAAAAAAATATATATATATTTTATGTTTTTGTTTATGTATACGTGTAAGACAATGGTTTTTTTTTTTTCATTTCTTTTTAAACGTATAAAAAGAAAAAAGAAATACTAAAAAAAATTTTTCCAATATGGGATTTTCTAATTAATTTTAATTCTTTTTTTTCTCTTTTTTTTTTTAATTTAGAGCTCATGAATAAGGCTCCCCGCCAAAAACGAGCTGAGATCCAGCGGTAATGAAATATCTTTTATTTTCTACATTATAATTATTTTATTGTTTGTTTATTTATTATATTTCAGTTTAACGAGCATTTCTAATCTTCGAACAAAACAACTTTCCGGTTCATCTGGTAAACGAGGACACGAAGAAGAACGTATAGAACATTTTGATTTAGAATTAAGACCAACAAAACTCCACGATCTAAAAGTGGGAGAATTTATCAGTGGTGGTGACAGGTAAGAATTAAAAATATTTTCACATACTAAATCTTAATTTATCTATGAAAGAGTTCGACTTATTTTTTTGTTTTTTATTATAAAATTCATTAATATAAACAAAAAAAGTTTCTATTCGGCTAAGATCAATGAGAATCTTTTTTACTTTATTCGGTTGTTTACAATCTCACAATTTTAAATTAAAAAAAGTAAAATAGACAGAGAACAATTATATACGAATGAAAATCTTCTATCTGTTTGTTCTCGTGTTTTCAAATTAGCTAATTTAAAGATATATCGTATTTATTTATAATTACATTAAGCGAATATTCAATATCCACAGTTGAATGTAATAGTAATACTACTCATATATAAATTAGCGTAGGTGAATTTCTTTGAAACTAGTCACACGTTCATCTAGACGAATATTTGCTGCAAAAAAAAAAAAAGAATTCTTTTATAGACAAAATTAAATTATTATTTTTTTCTGTTTGTTTCATAATTATTTTCAAAATGAACGTGAGAAGAAGCAAAAAAAAAGAAAAGAAGAAAATCATTTCTTCTTTTTTTTTTTCCCCCTCTTCTAACTACTTAAATGAAGCGTAATATAGATTAAAAATGTTTTCAGGTTTTTTTTTATGAAATACATACACACCGACATTAATTTTTGAGTTTTTAGAAAAATTATGCACACACACACACACATACACAAAAAGAAGTGACAGTTTTGTAGTAACGATATGAAAAATGAGCATATACAAAAAAAGAAAAAGAAAAAGAAAAATGAGAAACACTATAAAGTATTTCTTGATACTCGAATGAGAAACAAAGAGAAATAGATTAACATATTTAACGATAATAGTTAATTTCAACCTGATATTGTATTAGACTAATAGTTCCATGTGTTATGTGTCTACACTCATTAGGAATATATACTATAATGAAGAAAAAATAATGAGGCACTATAAAATATTTTTAATTAAAATTCTCTCTTGACTTTAAATAGTAAATTTTTGTTATCAATGTTCTTTTTATAAACTTCCGTTTTTTAAATAAAACAATATATATAAATAATATAATGGTATTGTATGAATTGAGGTCAAAAAAGTTTTTTTTTTCAATTATATGAAATACTAGAGGAATGTGAATGATTGTGTGTATTAAGGAAAAAATAGCTTTTTCTATGTTATGTTGTATTAGTTTTTTTTTTTTTTTTTTACTCTATAAAAACTAGCGTAAAAGAAAAGAGAAAAAAAGAATAAGTAAAAGACAATTTTTATGTAAATATGTATGTTATATATCTGTTATTTCAGAGAAGTAGAAAACACTGGATTCTCTTTCCATTATGTAAGATATATTCATTGTAAATGATAATGGTGTTTAGTTTTTAAAACTTTAAAATTTATTTCTTTGATGTTATTATGTTTAACGAAATATTGCATTGATATTTTAACAATATGCATGGACTTTCAGCAAGAACGTCGGTGTAAGTATTGAAAATTTAAATCTTGAAAAGAAATACGATAAATAACCAAAACATTTACCTGAAAATGTATCTCATACTTATTTTTATTCTCACAGACGAACGGATAATTGTAGCAGCATGAAGATCTTTCCGTATTCAAAACAATCATCTTTTTTGATGTTTTTCAATAATATTTCGTTTTCATACAATATATCCTGACATTTTCGTATTATGTCACCATAATGTCTGTTAAAAGAGACATGAACAAAATGGTTACCCTTTACTTAGCACATATTTTTCTAGAAAATCGATGAGAGCAGTGAAAGGAAAAAAAAGAGGCAAATATCGTAAGTGACAATAAGAAAATAGTTATCATATAAAAGTCTCACAATATTTATAAGATTATTTAATGATTTTTTTGATTTAGACACATATTCACTATTTGAATATTTAATTGTTTTTCGAATCATTAAAAAACTAAAGGATAGAAAAAAAGAATTTTTTTCTCTATTGAAAATAATATTTACAAATCAGTTTTGTTCTCTCAAAATCCCCTAGAGGTTTTTAGATTGTTATGATTTTTGTCCAATGTTTGATGGTTATTTTCTCTTCTGACAACAACATCATGATAAAATCATTATATGATTTTATATATATATAATAGAAAGAGGATAATCATCATAGATATCATGTGTTTTTTGTCTTTATTACAATCATCTATAATCCACTTATCGAAGTTTATTAGTAAAAAATTAATAAATTTTCTATTTCTTTTTTGTTGTTATTTTGTCATATTACTGAGATGACGAAAGGAGATCACTATTATTATTATCATCATCATCATCATCATCATTCTAATACTCATTTATCACGGTTAACAGTGCCAAATATGTATTTACAAACAATACCACCAGATTTAAGGACAGTATTTTCAACTGTATTAACAAAAAAAGTTTCAGCTGGACGGTAATAGACATTTTAATTCGGATATGTACTCTTTTGAACGGTCTAATTTTAATTTGTATATCATGCGTTTTAAATAGTCAGTCGTCTAGTTTATGTTGTCGTACAAGCCCCGGAAATATCGGTACATAGATCAAATAAGACTCATTGAAATGGCACGCGTGATTGAAACAAAAAGGACAAACTTTTTTTTGTTATAAGATAGAAATATTAGTATATTGTTTTTCTTTGTGAGGTAAGTAAGATGGACATCACTTTTTACATGTATAGTACATTATTTAGTAGTAGTGGACAGTATAAATTTTTTGATAAATATTCTTAAACTAAAAAACGTAAAAAATGATGAGTATAGAAAATTAATAGAGAACGAAATTAATCTTTTATATGAGAAAACATTAATTGTGTCTTATATTAAATATCTGGTATGTATGCACTCTACAATGAAATAAGAATATAATAACATTTTTTAATTTTTTTTTCTATACTTTATTCCGTTAAGATTTCAAAAATTAGTTCGATATTCACTTGTTATATTGAACAGTCAGAAATCTGATTCAAACTTGACAAAACTGACTCACTTTTACAGTTTTTCAAGCTTGTGTAAGAGAATCAATCAACTCTTGTTGTTGCTACTCCATTTTTCACATGTCAACGGATTTTTGCGTCTAGAAGAAGAAAGCTTTAATGGAAATTTTCTTTTCGATGAAGAGATTATACAGAAAAGAAGTGATATATTTTTTATTTGTTGTTGTTGTCATTGTTGAAAAACTATGTCATTTGTCAAAAATTAGCTATTTAAAGTTTTAATTGGTTTTCCGTTCCTGTGTTCCGCTAGTCGAATTATTGATCGAGTAGCCTATCTGACGTTTATCTCGGTATTCTTATCCATTAGTTAGACTTAAATTAAAAGAAAACTTTTTAAAGATTTATTTGACTATTTTTTGCTCCTTTTTACTGAAAAAAATTGTTAACTTTGATTCTCGTCTACTGACGTTTCAAATTTATTTTCAATAATTTTTATTTATTTATTTTTTGGTTATACAAAAAGTTAGAATTCGTACGTATGTGTATAATTTTTTTTCGACCATAAACATCTGTTTTCTTACAAATATTTGCTTTAAAACTTGTGAAAGATATATAGTGGTACTTGTTCAGAGAAAAGAAGAAATGATTATGCATCTGTTTAATAAACTAGTGTATATAATTTAGTCTATAAAGAAGAAAAATCCCGTAAACAAATGAAGTCTTTTTATAACTTGTAAATTTATCTACAACTATAATGGGGAAGAAAAAAAAATTCGTAGGAAAAAGAAAAGTAAATGTGTGGAAAATTTTATACATAAAAATAGAGATACTTGGTACTATAAATTAGAAAAATGGGAAACATATTTTTCTCTTTCTTCTTTAGTGATAGAAGACGAGAGTACTGTGCTGTTGATGATGATCATTTTACTTTATAAATGTTCAGAGACATATAAATAAATAATGTCCTTAATTATTATGATATGATATAAAATAAGATTTATACAAAGCAAATTTTAAACGTATAATGTTATACGGTAACAAAAGATTATCATTTTTCTATACGATTACTATTTAATAATGAAATATATTTATGAATACAATTATAAGAGTATGATGATTAATTAAACAAAAAAGTTTTTTTTGGTAAAAATAATAAACAATCTAAAAAAATGCTCTATCGGTTTCACAGGTATGTCATGATATAGGATTCATTAGTTGACATATTTTTGTTGTTTTTATGAAAAAAATATATAACAGAATTTATATTCGATTTTTAAGAATAAATGGAATTGTATAGATTTGTCACTAAAATTAAAAAATTTATCATCATTTTTTGTAAAAAGATGATCTATCTGATTGTGGTAGTGAAAGAAAGAACAAATCTATTATATTTGTTCACTAATTTCTTCTTTTTCTTCAACATTTATTAGGTGTACGAAGGTATTTACAGATTATTCAATCATCCGTTAATCGTTACGTTTCAATTTCAAGTGTTCATTCAATTAAGTAAAAGATTGTTGTCTTTCGGGTGCCGGAAGAAAAGAAACATTTGTTTGATAGATATTTAAATATACCTATATAAAATATATTTTATTTTTTCTTTGTTTTTCTCAATTGATAGTCATGATAATAGCGACATTTCCCATGATTCTAATTTTCCATAACAAAATATCACAATACATATTTATATATATATATATAAATATAGAACTTTAATGGTGATGTATGAAGTATACAACAACAGCAAAGAAAAAAGAAAATAAAAATCGAGAAGTAGCTATATACGTTAACCTTGAAGAAAGAAAACTAAATTGAAATATATTTTTGATTCATCATAGATACTTTTCTTTCTTCTTTTGTTTTTTTTTCTTCTCTTTCCGTGTTTCTTTCCGTTTTAATATTTATCTCTCGCCATTTTTGGTTTTGTGGTTAATAATTTTCCCATAGTCTTTGATCGATGGTACTATTGTCTTCCATTAAAACAATTTAAATATATATAGATATATATTCATTTAATCTGTATGATATATATAAGAAAATAGTATTGATAGAAAAAAACCTCTAATCTATTCATTAGATTGTTTCGCTTTCCATTTTTCCATTTCTTTGAAAATAGAAAGCAAAATCAGGTTTTTTTAGGCGGAGGGAGGGGAGGGGATTCACAAGTAAACAGTATTCTCTTATGCACGCATTTATAGAGATATTTGAGTGTGAAAAAAAGAGGACACATAGTCTTCTTTTTATTGTTATAAAACACATTTTTGATAAACAGATACAGATATTTTAAAAAAGTTTTTAGTGAAACGTTTTTTTCTGAATATTCTAATTCTAAAATATCTTTCATTTTCAATTAAATAGACTTTGAAGTTAAAAATAAACATGAATTTATATAAAAAAACCATCAGATTTTAGAATATCCAGGAACGTTTGCAACGTGTACACCATAGACAAACATTTTAGCATCGATTTTGATTGAGATGACGAAGGGAAAAAAAAATGGAAAACTCGTTTTACTCAAAGAATTTCTCCATTGGATGAAAGTAACGAATGTTTTTTTCTTTTTCATTTAATCGACTTTGTCATCAAACTCGATAATTTATATTTTGGATAATTCTATATTTATAATCAAAATCGATTTTAATTTAAAAATTTATATATAACAGGATAGAATATAATTCTGAGAATTTTCTTTTATCCATTTTCATACCTTTGTTTTGTTATAAAAGTACAAAATTTTCTTAGAATAACAGAAAAAAAAATATTTTCATACGAAATATGTTGAACTTTACTTGCATCAATGCCCACTATGCGTGAGAGAGAAAAAAAAAGAGAGAACGGAAATAAAGCAAAGCATAAAATCTCATTATAGAATAGAGTTCAAGAACTAAAGTAAAATATCAAGTGTTCTATTCATCATTTTGTGCAGCGCACTTCCATAAAAATTAGCCGTTTAGAAATGAACATAACGACATGATGCAGAAAGTAGCAGCACGATAATTAAGAAATAAAATGAAATAAAGTAATACACTAGAATACATACACTTCTGTTAATAATTTACATATGATAGTCATTTATAATAAGAAGTGAATTTAAAAACCAAAAAGTGAATTTTACTTTTTTTAATATTGTACCATACAAAAGGAAAAATTGTCAATTTTCTTTGCTTTTCAACATTTTAATTTGTTTGATTATCTTTAAAAGTGCGCATACAATTATTTTATAATGAAATTAATAAATGACTCATCATTGCGTGTATGTTAACTGTTTTACTGTTCCTCATTTTGACACATCATCTCTTTTTCTCTCTTTTTTTTTTTATGACTAATTCGGAAGTGGTTAAAAAGACACATTAATTTTTGGTTTTGCTTGATATTTGAGTTAATTAACTTTTTCTCTTCTTCATCTTCTTCTTCTATATTCTTTTTTGTTGTTCACACATATCTTTTGTGTAAATAATAGTTATTCTTGTCCAAAAAAAGAAAAAAATAAGAATAAAACTTGATGAGAAAGAATTTTATTTATTTGATAGAAAAAGGAAATTAACTTTTTGATTAGTTTAAAATGCTCATTTAAATAAATCATTTTATACGTCTGGTATTAAAAAAATTAAGGGGAAAAACAAGACGAACAAGAGAGAGATGAACAGTATAAAAAAGAAAAACAAAAAAGAAACAGAAAAAGTTTCATTGTCATCTTATTTTATTAGGATATCATTTTAAAACATCTTCATTTTTATTTTTTTAAAATAAACAAAAACTCATAATTAATGTACTTTTCTCAAATAAAGATAAATAAAAAATTTAATTTCAATAGTATTAAAAAGAAATAACAACAGCAATTATATGCTGTGCAAAGAGTCAGATGAATGACAAATTTTAAAGGTACGTTTAAACAATTAAATATCTTATATAATACAAAAATGATGTTAAAAAATAAATAAAACAAAATTTTATCTATTTTACATGAATCTTCACATTCTAATTTTATATTGTTTCGAGTTGATCCTATTGATGAACACTAAGATATGTATCTTCTATACGAAAAACAAAAAACCATTTAAAAAAATAAAGATGATAGATGAATAACATTTCCAGATAAATATGACCAAATAATTCTCAATAAGAAATATAAAGAAAAGAAAAATCAAATTTTTCGAATCGAAAGATACAGTAAATCTGAATAAGAATGTCAAATTTCTATTTCATCTAATAAAATAGTCATCATTAAGCAAACATATAAGTATCTCAAAATAATTAGTTAGTTTAGATGAAGAAAAATAATGATAAAAAAAGAAAAAGAAAAAAAACACGCAAAAATCCGAATTTAGAATATCATAATGAATTTTGATAAAAAAAAACTTGAAAATAAATATATATCTAACCACTTCAAATAATAGAATGAAAATGTTCTTACCGGATGATGTAAAAAATTTAGCGCGACCAGACATTTTTTTTAACAAAAAAAAAAAAGAAGTAGTCATATATCTGTTAGTAAATGTGTGCGTGTAACATGTTTTGAACTAATGAGAGAAGTTTCTTTTCCTCACAGAAAAAAAGTTGTAAAGATCCGTTGACTACACACACGATAGACGAGAGAAAATGAATGAACTTTAAAAAAAAAAATTTTCTAACGCCATATTTTAATAAATTATTTACAATTTTTTTTTTTTTTTTGATTATGTATACCAACTTTCTACTTTTTTTTTTCTTAAAAAAATAGAAATTCTTTTAGTAAAAGACTTGATGCGCAAAGATTGCTTAAAACAGAACGTATGCTTCGTTTATTATTATTATCAGTTGTATGCAATGGTCAATAACGTCATTTTTATTCGTCATTTTTTTCTTATTGTGTTTATTGAACAAGATTAAAGATGGATCCTGTCCGACAATATCGGTATGATTTTCTATTTTAATTTACTTTAAGTATAATCGTAAGGTATTCAAAAAAAATTAATTTTTAAACTTAAAAATAGATAGAGAATTACATTATTCTTAAATTAGTCTAGCGATTTTGACTCTATTAATATCAAAAAGTTTTTATAAATACTGTGAGTTTTATGTTTTGATGTATCTTTTTTTTTTTTTTATACTAGTGATGCTAGAGAACTAATTCAGACACCACTCGAAAGAGTAGAGATATTTTTTGAACATCACTATATATAAAAGTAATTAATATAGAAGACTGTTCAAGTTTTATAAAAATAGAAAATTTTTTTGTCGTCTTAAAGTGTTGTGTTTCTAGCTCATCAAAAATGACATTATAAGTTTGGAAATTTAATCCTATTATTGTATCCGTCATAGTTGTAGGCTTCAAAACACAAAGTATTAACTATCAGATAGTAATGTAACTTTCACTATAACGATTCATTGATTGGAGCTAAAATAACCAGTAAAACAAAATTTTTTTCACCATTCGTTAACTGAGATCAAAATTAAAAATGGAATTTGTTTAAGAGTATTCTTCGCCCTCTTTTTGTCAAAATTTTGATTTTCAAGTTAAATATCGTACAATATATAATTAAGTGTCCTCTATATAATGAGACGCTTTTCTATGATGTTTCTTGTTCCAAGTTATACATTTTTTTAAATAGGTCACTGGAGATCCAACATCAACAACTTTTCTATTTAAGATCACAGAGAAGGAAAAGTGTTTTTACAAAGCTTGAACAGTCTTGTGTAATAATTATTTTTATATGTTCAAAAATATCTGCTCTTTCGAATGGGATTTGTATTGGCTCTTTAGCATTAATAGTAAGAAAGATATATGAAAAACGAAACTCACGGTTTACTTTTTCCTCAACTCGGTACGTGGAAGAGAACAGTTAATGTTCGAAGACATCAAAATGGTAGAAAATATTTAAGTACAAATGAATTTTAAATTATGGAAAAAAGATCACTGTTTAAAATGTAAAAAAAAAGTTGTATGTTCTAATGTATCTAGTAAGACCTAAACAAGTGCTGAATTTATAGTTTTTCTTGAATATGTACATATTGACGAAATTTGCTGTTTGTCATGCTTCTCATTATTCACGCATCTAAAGCATTATATGAGAATATTACAGCATTTTATCAGGCTGATTAATTTCATGTAAAGTTGCTACTTGCGAAAGAGCATCCACTATTATAGTCTTTTTTTCTTGACGAGCATGACAGGTACCAAAATCAGAAATTCTTTGTCTGAACTTTTCGTTGTTCTCATAACATTTGTTTTCTTTCTAATGATAATGATGAACACGGTGTCTTAAGTTTTATTTATAAGTAAAAAAGTAACTTTTACTATTTGGATTAAATCTTAGTGAAAGTCCATTTTTTGATTCCATTACGATGTAAAACTAGAAACGTCCGATTCAAACTCATTTCATAAACAGTAGAGTACACATATATTGACCAAGACACAAGTGTGTCCATATTGAATAAAGATAAAAACTATATATTTGACTATATATTATAGAAATGTTCGAAAGTCAATTGAACTGTTTAATACACATAATGAACTATGGGTGATCGTTGGTGTTTATCAATGCAATTTTCTGTCATGTATTAAACACCATAAAATTGTCTCTCTTTCCTTTTCTTCTATGTGTGAGCTTTAAGCAGAATCATCATATAAACTCATAGGAAACATGGAAGCTATCAAAAATAAAAATAAGCGACAACAGATTATTCATCCATGAAAAACATTCTTCTGTATTGTATTCTATAATTAAATTTTCATTTGATTTCTTGTTATGTAATCATCATCATCATCACTACTACCATCATCATCATCGTCATCATTATCATCACAACAACAATAATAAGAGAAGGTCGAAGATAAGAAGATAGAATATTCCCAAAGGAATGCATGCGTACTTATTCAATATGTTCAATAAAAATTGGAAAAAGGATTATTTTAATATGGCTCGAGACGAAAAAAAGAAAAGATAAAATAGAAAATGAGCATATCTATAAAAACAAAACATTGAGAGGTTAGTACTATTACCAGTAATAGTTAGTTGTTAAAGCAATTTTATGGAAATCTAATGGAATAGTCACAAGAAAAGAAAATAGATATAGAATGTTGGAAAAATCAGTGAAAAATAATGATGTTAATAAATAACATATTTCTTTTGTGTGTGTGTGCGTGTAATGATGATACTAGTAATACAATCAGATCGTAGTTAATAATAAAAGTACTATCAGTATCATTGATGCTACGTACTATCGACAAACAGTATAGAAGACAAAAACACAGAGAGGGAAAAAAGAAAAAAAAACTGCGTATCATCATTTACTAGACAAAGTTTAAATGAAGTAGTATATGACATACAGATTGACATAGTTGTATTAAATGATGATTTTATCGGAAGTCTTTGGTCATATCAATCATTACGTTGAGTATGTTGATCAGTAAGTAGTATACCACACTATACTGATGGGAAATTCTTTCTGGTTTTAATAAATTCATTGAACTTATTGTGAAAATAATTATTCGGTTTTTTATTTCTAGCATGGTGGCCGGATTTCTCGATGCCATAGCCAAAGTTCGACAATTCAAATTTCACAATGACGATGATTTATACGATCGTTTATCAAGACGTTTTTCGGTTGTTTTATTAATGTTATTCACAGTTGTTGTCAGTACAAAACAATATGTCGGAGATCCAATTGCCTGTAGGTTAACTATTTAAATAACCCAAATTTGTTTCAAAAATGTAACATTTATAAACGTTTCATTTAGGTTTTTGTCCAGCACAATTTACTGGTTTGTATATACTCTGTATTTGTTACCTTTAGATTTTTATACAAAAATAATTTTTTCTTCCAGGTTCACACGTTGAATATGCCAATTATATTTGCTGGATAAGCAATACATACTATGTTCCTTTCGAAAGTACTCTGCCAGCCCGTCATGATGAAAGACCAAAACATATAGGTATGGTATGAATAAAATATATTGATGCTGTTGTACTCAGTGGTTTTGTATTTTGTGTTTTAGCCTATTATCAATGGATACCCTTTATTTTACTACTTATGTCTGTACTATTTTACATTCCATCGGTGTTATGGCATGCCTTATCAACAAAAACCGGTTTTGATATTGGAAATCTTGTTAAAACATTACATCATATGGAACAATTAAATCCGGATATTCGAGATAGAACTCTAAGATATATCGCAAAACATATCGATCGTGCTCTAGAAACACAGCGTGATGCTGGTACCGGATTATTTTCACAAATGAAACGAATTCTAAGAAGACAATGTCCATTTATTATTGTTGGACGTGCACAAGGCAATTATTTGACATTTTTATATTTACTAGTTAAATTATTTTACATTGCAAACGTTGTCGGACAACTATTTCTATTGAACATTTTCATGGGTTCAAATTTCCATGGTTATGGAATTGAAGTTATGAAAAATTTATTATCAGGAAAAGAATGTTGTCGCAGTGCAAGATTTCCAAGAGTTACCATGTGCGATTTTGAAATAAGAACGATGGCCGATCATATACATAAACATACGATACAGGTAAGAGTGCTTCCATATATCTTCGACTACTTTGCACTTGATTTGAACGGTGGTAAAATTTTAGTCTGCTCATCGTTTAGAGCATGAGAATTTACCCAAAAGCCTTCGTCTGCCGTATTTGCATTACATATTTACCCTACAACTAGGCTTTACCTCTTGGTTTTCATTAAAAATACTCGAGTTAGGAATCTTGAGGATTATAAGGAGAAAAGTCTGAAATGGAAATGACAAGTATCGTACAAAATTCATTCGACTCTATAATGGAAGGTTCCGTACCCAACACATACATATCAGCTCACTGTACAATGTGAAAGAACTATTTAACATAGCAATGACCTACTGGTGTTTGACAAATTTTAACTTTTTTCAATATGTAAAGCCATTTCTTGATAATGGTGATAGTATAATCATCGAAAGCTCAAATCAAATAATACATTAGATCTTGTAAAAATCTCAATTATGATATCTGTAGTAGTTATTCACTTCGTTTATTCATTATTCATAAAATGCTTATCAGATTCACTTATCTAAGGACAAGGTAAATAAATTCAAAATGACACCGACGCCGTCAATATTCGTATATGAAATGTGCCAGTACTATTTTCATTCCCGCTTATCTTAATCCTTAATTAAACAAGTTTTCACCGATAAGATTCCTTTCAGAGGACTGGAAGACTTCTTCTGTCATTTTCTGATTTTTCCATAGTCATTCTATCATAGTTTTAGAAGCTCCCCTAGAGAATGTCCAGATTACACAATATCTAGGTTCTGCTCCTGATCTGACACTGTTTTTCTTCCTGATCAGTAACAGGAATCAAGATTAGAACCTGTTTTGTTTCTGATCAGAAAATGGAAACAAGATCAGCAACTATTTTCCCGCTGATGAGGATAAGAAAATAGAAACAGAATCTGTAAATGAACATCTTCCTGTTTTTTAGACCAGACAATCTGGATATCCTCTAGGGTCCGAGCACTACTGGCTCTAGGTGTATTTGTATCACTAGTTTACTACAGATGGATATACGGACATTTCGTCTATGTGATTTTATACTTTCAGTATAATTAGAGAGCAACAACGTAAGTTATATTTTCTGTGTACCTTATGTAGATGAATGAGATTAAAAGTTGTCGAGAGGACGAGATATGGGAGGCACGTTTCATCAATTGAAGAGATCAGTTCTCAAAGTCGCAGTTTGCGACCATGGGGCAGCCATGTCTGAAATAACTTTTATAGAGAACAATTGATACTTTTACATACTATTAGTAGTTTAATAAAATTCATATGAACATAGATCTTGCTGACTTTTAGATCGTATAATACTAAGCAGCTCTACAAAAATCTTAGTCTACATGCCTAATGTTAATTTCATCTATTTTTAGTGTGTGCTACCCGTTAATTTATTCAACGAGAAAATATTTATATTTATTTGGTTTTGGCTTGTATTCGTATCAGCATTATCGTGTTACGGATTCTTTAAGACGATTTGGCAAGTGATGCCATGGAACAGAGTTAATTTTTTAAAAAAGTATTTAAAAATAATGAATCGTATAACACGTGAAAAATTCGATAGGAAATTATTTACAACATTTTCCGATAAATATTTACGACAAGACGGTGTACTTGTATTAAGGCTAGTAGCAATGAATACAAATGATGTTATCATGGGTGAAATTATGTCTGCCCTCTGGGATGGTTTCAAACGAAGTCAGGATGTTGATGGTGGAATTTTTGTGTAATATTACTGATATGTATGTCTAAAAAATAATCTCAGGAAGCGAATTTGTTATCATTGGCTGTACTTGTTTTCGTCTCCCAGATTAGTAGAGGTTATCCACTCGAAAAGAGTGTAAAGATAGAAATTATTCACAAATATTTTCTGATAATGAAAATTGTGTCAGTTAAATGAATGTGTCAGTTTTTAGTCAAACATTTTCGTGTGAATTAAACGTTTATAATAGTTCTACGCAAATTTAGATTTCGTTTATTCTATGCATCTACTATATGTTTACACACGAAATCTATTCTACTCTTCTTTTACAAAGCTAGACATTCTTATCTTAGTACAATGCTTTACTCATTTATTCTAGTCAAAATGAGAAAATTGAATCTAGTCTTATTGTTTTTTAACAATTACCACTGTTTTTTGCTATACAATGAAAGAACGCGATGTGCAAACCTTTCCTCTAGTCACCGACTAATATTATAGATTAGAATTTATTTCCTGGACACATTGTAATTACTGTGATATGAACAGACTTCACAGTGATTGTTCATTTTTTTTTGTTTTTTTTGTTTTTTACCTATGCAAAATTCTCTACGTTGCATTGTCATACACACATACACACACACACACACACACTCTCGTATCGGAAATACTACAAACACCAACAAGCGCTACGTTGCTTCCAAATGTGTCAATATAATTACGCAATACATAACTGACTTATTTTGCATAATATAATATGTGTATGTTTTTTATATCTTGTAGTATTAGCAAAAAAGTTTTCATTTTTTTGTCACCTCATTCTTTTTGTTTTTGTTTTTAATGTTGATGTTGCTTTTACTTTTATTATGATAGATTATGAAAGATTATTTTGTATAATGTTTTATTTTTATTTTTAAGAAAATTCTGTGTGTGTGTATGTGTGTATTCGTATCTAAAAAAACAGTTACTCGTGAGTGATGAATATTCACTGTGAAGGTATTATTGTATCTATACAAACAATATTTTTTGTTTTGTTTTGAAGGAAAAAAAAAAGTCTAAATAAAACGATTGTTCACATTTCAGCATAGAAGTTACTGAAGTCATGGAAAATAGTGAAAGGTACATTGGAACTCGTCGTTTAATTTATTAACAGCTACGTAAAATGCTTTAAACTCATCCTTTTAAACATTTTTTCAATTAATACATCACATTCATTACTAGGCATGCGCGAGTTATATAACTGGTATTAGGACATCCAAGAAAATTGTTAACGCGATTATTAAGAATCGCTCAGATTTGCGGAACGTCTCATTTTGTAGAAAAATGTTGTTCTATGTATTTCGTGCTTCTTCAGTAATTCGTTAAAAGTACTTCTCTTTTTCGAAGTATTCTTGTTTCGTCGACAACTCACTCACACCGCCCCTCCCGCCTCTGATATTCTCTGATCTATATTCTTTGAAGTGGCCGCTTTGTCGACGAAACGAGAATACCCCCTCTTTTTCAACCTTTAATTTTTATCTTTCATACAAATACATAGAACAAATATATGCCTACAAATGAGATGTTTCGCAAATCTGAGCAATTCGTAATAATCACGTTATAAAAATTTTCCCGGATGCTCCAAAAACAATCGAAAATAACTGGTGCATACCTATTCATTATCCACTTTAATTTTTCATCAAATTGAACGTAGTTTTCTCGTAAAAAATCACGTATCTATGCTTTTTTGCTGGAAAAATCGTAAATTGAAGATAAGATGTGATGAAAAATTTTACTTACTATATATACCGAATATAACCGTTAGGTGTCATAAATGGCTTGATTTGTGCTCAGAAAGGGAATAGAAAATTCTTATAGACTTTTGAGCTCTGGAAATCACAAAAAAAAATGTCCATTCTTTTTAGCTTGTGCAGTATTATTTAACTCTGAAAGAAGACAAAAGAGTGCATCCAAGATCTCATATACAAGCTGACTGACGAAGCGTTAAATCATACGTTCATTTTGACGTTGCAATTCATCTATAAGAACAAACAATCCATAGTTGTCTATTTTTATTTGTGATAAACTGATACAGCCGAGTAACAACAAAAAAAAACAAGTACACATACTTTCTTTCTGAATGAATATTGAAAAGGGGCGTAGAACACATTTATTAGAAAAAAAATCTTGTACAAGAAGAGACAGATAGAAAGAAAGACTATTTGGATTTGTTAAACTAAAGAAGATATAAAAACAAAAAAAAAACTGTTTATTTTTCAAAATTCTCGTCTATGATATTTATCTGGATCATAGTAAGATGTCACGACAACACGATTGGCAAATTTTCGGCCTGTTAGTGCTTGTTGAGCCTTTTGACATTCACTAATGGATGTAAATTCCACAAATATCTAAATAAAAGTAAAGTTGTCAAGTAAGAGAGTGTTGAAAAACGAAACAGATCGTAATTACCTTTCCAACTCCTGGCACGTCAACCCCCATAATTGGGCGTGGTATTTCAAGACTTTTAACAAAACCATATTTTCCACATTCTTCACGGACATCCTCCATTATATCTAAAGGTAAACATGAAATATTAGAACAGTGGAGGAAATATCAACACTTATCTTTTTACCTTCAAATTCTTCATCATCTCTTAACTCGTCTTCTGTAACCATATTTAACAAACACAGAACTTCTGTTGTTGGTCCAGATCCGGAAGATAAATTTAAACCAGGAACTTGAACATTGACTGGGACAGATGTCATCTACAATAGACACAAGATGTTTATGATAAAACCATGTGTCATTAAGGGGCCTTTCGAAATTCTTCATCTTTCGCGTACACGTATGAGAATCATCACATATTAGTCATCAGTATGGAACGTTATACTCGTGGACAAACCGTTAAAAACTACAATTATGAATATGACTGTTTTCTATATTAGGTCTCTAACATTCGAATAGATGTTATCTCTCACATTTTTCTTCACAAAAAAGAGGAAAGAGAATTTTTTGCTTCACAAAAAAATGTAAGATCATAACGTATCTTAAACAGTTTTTCTTTGTTACATTTTTTTATGAAACTTATTCCAGTTTACCATTTATCTTTTGAGCTTTAGCAGCGTAACTAGAAACCTGCATCGCTATGCCTTTGATTGTCATTACCATAGTTATTTTAATTCTTTTACTACTATTCTTGACGTTCAACATATTTACTTCAAAGATGACCAGTTGTAAATATTTTAATTTTCAGATTTACTATTCAGAGATTTGTTTTTGTTTTAATGGTCAAGAAGAACTGTATGTAAAGTGACTAAGATTAATCACTTAATTGTGATGTTGTTTCTTTTTGCATAAAGGTTAATTTAATATTCTTAAAAAGAATGATAATTGTTGTTTTTTCGTTTTCTTCTTCTTTCTGTTCCGCCATTTTGTCAGCTGATGAACAAAATGCGAGAATATAACTGTTCTCTGTTCTGTGAAGAAAAATGTGAAGCGAATCCCTAAAAATGATTTCAGTGCAGCACTAAATCAGTGTGGCATTGCTTGCGTACCCGTGCCCAGCAAGTATTGAACCAGTGGCGATTGGCACCAGTGCCAGGCAGTGCCGATATATTTATGCCAAAAAGTGTCGCACTGCTAAAAATCAGTGCCGCATTGAAGCTTATTTAGTCAGTTCTTTATTATAGTTGCATTTTCTTAATTTTGCATTAATGAAAGTACCGCACTGATCTGTACCAATACTACACTGGTTCTTATCATATATGGGCATTTTTTGTGCGCACGTCTGCTATCAAACCGTACAGGTGCACCAGTGCGAAAATTAAAAATTTTTCTATTCGAAAACGCTAGAGGCCTACTGTAACAATCAAAAGAAATAGATCGATTGGTTCGAACTCTTTATCTACAACACGTGCTTAAACCAAACCAACTTACTCCTGGCATATTTTTAGCTCCAACACTGGCTAATTGAACAATCAGTTTTTTGTCTCCCAGTTGCATTCCATTTAGACCTTGAATGGCAGCATCGGTAACTCCAGCATCAACGTATTCACAGAACGCGTATCCTTTCGATAGTCCAGTTGCTGCATCTTTCACAAGATTGAATGCTTTCAATGGACCAAATGACATGAGTAATTCTTTCACCTAAAGGAAAAAAACAATGATTGTCTCACTCATGCTCCAACGCAGTTTTATTTTGATCAGAATCACCCGCAGCATGTGTTAATACAGATCACGGAATAGAATAGACTAAATGTTGTCTTCATCTCTTTTATGAAAATTAAAAGTATTTGAAATGCGTACGAGCCACCCAGTCAGGCAGCCGAGCGTTTGACAATAGATGAGGCTCAAAATATTTTCTTTTCCACTCCTCATTGAGTTTTTACCGAAGAGTTCAAGTAAAATTGAAGCCTATCGTATCTGAATACGAATAAAAATACAGATAAATCAGTAAATAACTGAAACGACCTACAAAGCACCAAAAAACTATTTTCTCTGTTCATTCCTTGATGCAAAACTGGAAATAAATATTGTTAATGTCACGAGAATCCATTCTCTTCTTGTATGTATAGATCAAACCATGTGTTTTAACGAAATGTTAAACCCAAAAGTTGGTGAGGTTTGACGCTCCTGAGTCTCTCGAGTCCGCCGCACACTATAAACAAATCCTAGAGAAATTTTTGGTTCTCCTTCTCTCATTCGTAGCGTCGAATGGCATTTCAAAAGTAAAAAAAACATCACAAGAATTGAGCATAATTCATTGTTTTCTCTACCTAATTACTAAAAAAGAATTTTCAAATAATTTTATGTTAAAAAAACGCCCCGAACTGACGCTTGTAACATTGAAATCCACAAACTACACGCTACGAAAAGTAGTGAAAAAGTTCATGTATAAAAAGATTATAGTTATCACATCTCTTTTAGTCGTTGTTCCGTAAACGAAGCATTCATGAGAGAATCAGAAAAAAAGACCCTAAATTGGAGACGCTAAATTGGAAGTAAAGAAGCTCTCTAAAAGAAAAGAATGCAGCAGCAGTCAGTCATTGGTATGATGGACAATCTAAAGTTCTAAAAGAAAATGACAGAGTCAATGTTTGGGTTGTTGCTAAATACACTTTGATTCGATTTTCTGAAACGAAAGAAATGTTTTGAAACTCGTCGACATAGTCGAAGACACATCAAGTATGCAGCGACGTAGGCAAGATTTTTAGGAGGGGTGGTTCATGTATAATTTTTTTCTATTTTCTAATTTGTTTTCTCCTTTTTTCCCGGCGTTTCCGTCTAATATGTTTTTATTTTTTTCTTAACGAGCTTTTTTTTGGGACAAGTAAACATGCTAAATGCTTGACTATAAAAAGTTTTTAAATAGAAAACAACCCAAATAATGTGTTTTTTCTCCTAAGTATCATCAAATGTAATTCGCCGTTTTTGTTTCGAAAATTCATTAACTACTTCATCTAAATCAGAAGTATTGACAATATCTAGATGTGCGCACAATTATTTTGCGTCTTAATGAAAATATCTTTCATTTCACGGCAATGTACAGGAAAGAAAAACTGGGATGGGTGGACCATGGCTACCTACGTCGCAGCAAGTATACAATCAAACATCACGAAAAACCTAACGAATTTTGTACCGGTATGACTTTTACCATCCTTATTTACAAATTACAGTGCCATACGTTCTGAATGTTGAAAAAAGACATCTGATTTCAAAACCATTCATAAATAATTTTTTCATCCATGATATGCTACTAACAATTATTAAAAAATAGATGATTACATCTAAAACATCTCATATGATTGTCAATTAAGGAAACTTATTCGGCTAACAGTTGAGTTCATGTCGCAAGTAAACGTTCGTGTATGAAAAGTACTCAAAGTGTCTGAAATGTGACCTGATTATCTATGTCGACGAGTTTATGTCTGTTATGTAAACGAAAAGTCCGTTAAGCGAACGATTGGTTTTTCCAACAACCTCAAATTGATTTTCTCCTCCTAATCTAAAGAAAGTTCTCTAAAAGAAACAAAAAAGCAGAAATATTTTTTGCTGCCTGCCTGCTTGCATTTTCTTTTACATTAACAACAGCGTCTCTTGGTGACATATAAACACGTCTATTATATCCGTGTTAATTGGGATGTGTGTGTATGGTTTTAACCGAACTGTCGACACTGTGCCGCCGCTGACCTAGTCTAGAACAATAACAGAATAGTTAAAAATATTATTGTGATTAATAAAAAAAAACTCGCATCTTTCTACACATACGCTGAACACCTGCTTCTACCCCGATCAACGCAAAAATCACTGATCACTGACTCAGTTACCTGATCATCATTTAAATAATTTGGTAAACCACCGATGAATATCTTAAATGGGCTATCAGCTACAACAGTAGATATAACACCTAAACAAAACACAGAATTATTATTGAAATTTTTCTTACGTCGACAACGACTTATTATAACAGAGGTACAACAAATACCTGGAACGTTTAGATTCGGTTGGTCGGATATGCCTGGCATTGGCTGATAATCGCGTGGACGACGAATTTTCAATGACTGTCCTTGAAATACAATTCCATCGAATGCCATTGCTGCTGTTGTTTCATCAATGGAACGAAACTAAAGTAAAATATAACGTGGACTCTGTATATGTTCGTATATTAAACTCAGTGATACTTACTTCAAGAAAAGCGAAGTTTTTATCCAAATTAATTTGTACAGCAATCACAGGGTTTCCCTCTGTTTGGGATAAACCAGTCAGATGCATTTGTTGATTAAAAAAATCCATCATTGCTGTCTAGAAAAAAAGAGATATAAGGACTGAAGATGGTAGACAAAAATAAGTAACCAAACTTACTTCTGACACTCCAAACGGTATGTTACCAACATATAAACGTCTCGATTGATGAACAACATGACTTCCTAGGACGGGTGTTGCAGCTGCTGTATTAGCACTCCAGTCTTTACCGCTGAAAATCTGAGATATTTGGCCCGATGCTAAAAATAAAAACCGATATGGGTTCAAGTTTTTCCATAGAAAATCTTTCGCTTACCTTGCATTGTTTTGTACTGCATAGGTGTGATATGTTCAAAACCAGCAGGTGGTACATCCCAGTATTTGTATTTTTTTGGTTTTTTATCAACTTTCTCCTTTTTGCGATCGCGATCACGTGGTGAACGAGAGCGACTGAAAAAAGATAATAATAATTACCCTAAAGCCTTTAGGTCTTTTTAAGCTTTGAAAAATTATACCTGTCTCGTCGTTTTTCTTTTGACCGAGATCGACGTCTTTTCTCGTTGCGATCTCTTGATTTTGAACGTTTACGCCGCCTATCACGCTCTCTTGAACGAGAACGGTGATTTCGATCTAAAATTCGAAAGAAAATTAGTATACTTATAATGTTTAATTTATATTCATACTGCAACTCACCATTATCTTCGTTTGCCATGTTAATATAAAAAACTTATCTAAAACTAGTCAATATTATGTGGAATCAAATATCAATCAAATTTTACAACTTGCAAATTTAGAAGAGCGGAATCCGATTATCTATGTCATCCACGTCTGTGACTAAGCAAGAAGAAAGAAAGAAAGCAAAAAAATCAATAATAACTGACATCACTTGACTGAAGCTATCACAACACAATGGTGTATCACAACGATAAAAATAGTTTCATTGGTTTGAAACAAAAACCAATAGAAATTCGTGGACGCAAGAAACATAAGCAAAGAGGGGAAAATGCTGGACATGGTTTCTTCGTAGCAACAAGGTAATTAAAGAATCAAGCTGAGTTGAAAGTAGATTATACTTGTATTATTAAGTTTTTCGTGTCACGTAGAGCATCCTCATTATCATTCGTTTAATCACGGCTTTTAAGGAGAAATAATTTTGAAGTTGATTATAACCTTTAAGACACAATGTTCTTTTTAGTTCTTTGTTAAAAAAATAGAAGTAGAAGCAGCAATAATGAACAAAAATACAGCTTGTAAGCAGGAAAGAAAAAACAAATAGATAAAAATTACAAGTCTTTTTTAGTTGAACAATAGATGTTTTTAAATAATCGGGTAATAATTCTCCCTGTTATTGTATCATTAAAATCTGTCTCGTATAAATGAAACATTAGAACGCCATCACTACGTAAATAATGTTCAAGAGAGAGATAAAGCTTTATTTCATTCGAAAAAAGAAAAAATCATATTGGACCTAAAGCCGCTTACATGATTTACATAGGTTTATTGTAATACAGTTTTTCATAGTCAAGAACTATTTTTCCAATGAAGTAGCTCCTGTGTTGTCTGGATAAAGGAAGGTCACTAGTCTCGCAACGTAGGACCTTTGTGATTCTTGTAAATGTTGAACATGTCTCGTTGGTCGTCCCTGAGGAAGATATGGAATAAAATGTGATTCACTATTCATTTGTAAATACAGTTTTGTTGTTTCATGTTGTACATAACTCTCTAAAAATTCTGGGTAATGCCTACAGGATTTCATTAGGAAGCGTAATAAGAAAACATGTGGCCTGTGATTTATTGTTTTAAACTTATTACTCCAGCTAATTTCATCATTAGTTGCATCAAACCATAAATGAACATATCTGTAAAGTTGGCGATTCTTAGCTTCAATTGAATTTCTTAATGTATTACACAAAAGAGGTCAGACAACATACAGTAATTGCATATATGGAAGTACATATGCATTAAAAATCAATTGTGGGCTGATTAATGAGAATGTTGTTGATCTAGACACATATTTTAACATTGCCGTATTTGTTTTCACTTTAATAAAAAATAATACACCTCTTGAAGGTATTGTAGTAGGAAACGTTTCGTACTATACCTCTCTCTATTACCTTTCGTACTATCCCTTTCTCACGTTCACGCCTCCCTTCGGTCGGCGTTCGCTAAGGGACTATCTAAAGTACGTTGTGAATTTTTCTCTGATTTGATGTGTAAGGTTCGTAATCTAATGTAATTCTAAAAAGTTTTCTCAAGACCCTCCAAAGATCGTCACAGATACCAAAAATATTGCTAAAATTAAAAATCAATTGTCGGCTGATTAATGAGGATGTTGTTGATCTAGACACATATTTTAACATTGCCGTATTTTTTTTCACTTTAGATAACATTTCTTTCGTGTGTGTGTTGAATGATAGCCGTGAATCAACGTGGAAACCTAATAGTTTGAACATATTGACATTTTTAAGTGTTTCCTGTCCGATTTTCAGTTGAATTTTGGATAGATAGGTTGTTCTAAGGAGCCATTGCCAATGAGTTTTTATGATATTTATAGTTTGTTTCCATATAGTAGAGTACTCCAACACCTGATTTATTGTTTTCTGGGCTGACTCTTGCATTTTACTAGCAAATTGCTCCTTCAACCACCACGGCGATGGACGAATGATTGTAGTGAGATCATCAGTGTATAAGTGAGTATGACTGGATTCAGTAAGTGTTGATGGTAATTCAGAATGATACAGTATGAACAGAACTGGGCCCAAACAGGAACCCTGAGGCACCCCTCGGTGTATATCAAAGGTGCTTGACCTAATGCTATTCATTTCAATGTAAGAATGTGTATTCTGTAAATACATATGGATAAATTGGTACCAGTTCTTTAGGGCAGTTCAATTCACACAATTTATAGATCAATCCATCATGCCATAATTGATCAAACGCTTTAGGGAAACCATAATATACTGAAATTACTGCCGTATGTTGTTCTAAGGCAGACGTGACATCTTGAAGATATTGAGTAAAACGTGATGTTGTGGAATGATGATTTCTAAAACCGGATTGTTCAGGTGGCAAGATTCCGTTGCTATCAATCCATTTACGAAGGTATATTAAATAAAAGAATAATGAGATGATGGAATGGTTTTGATCAGTTTGTTGGATACTTTATCTGGTCCTGAAGAGTCTTTATTCTTTAAAGTTCTGATAGCATATTTTAAATCATTGATTTTGAATAAGAATGGTGATGATGGAATCTGATCGAGACTGTGAGATAGATTATTAACTAAATCAATTATTTTATATTCATGTTGTATTTTGCCTCAAAGACCGAATTCAAAATTATGAGATCTGAAACAGTTTGAGTAGTAATCATAAGCATGTTCAATCATTTGATTGTGATCTACAACCACTTGAGCTGTAGTTGAATCCTTTGTGAAACCTATAATTGATGGTATTCGTTTCTTGAATAAATTTTTGGTTCGCTGCCAAAAGTTAGGTATATTTTTCGGTTCTAACTGTAAGCAATATTGTTCCCATTGAGCTTTGCGGATTTCTCTATACTCTGTTTTGATGTATTTGTTTAAAGAATTTAGAATTTCTTTTCAATCATCTGAGCGTGTGATTCTGCAGCTTTTTAATACGCGCTTTCTGTGTTGTAATACTTTCACTAGATAAATTGGTAGTGTTGCACAGTGGGCATTTAGGCGGCATTTTGGTGAAAAATCGCAGGTTCGAATTTTTATATTTTGAATGATGACATATATACTATAAATAATGCCCTATTTAACGGTGAAACGTTTTTGGCTCTAGCTTCTTCCAAAGTTGAGAAAATTAAATTACAAAATTATCAGTAGAATTAGTATACTGGCGCGTAAAATTGCATTTTCTCCGTCAAATTATAAGTTTTTTTCAAAAACAATGACATATATAGAATCTTCATCTGTTGGGCTATCTAGGCGTAAGAAAACTTTCGTCGGACAAAGTTAAATTTCGGGGAACGCGCGAAGATCTTTCCATGGAACTCATCTAAAAAGAAGACGTTCTCATAAAAATGCAATCGCTAAAGTCCGCTGACCAGCTATTGATACGAAAAATAGCTCAAAATGTTCGTCTCAACCTCCTCTACATATACTGATCTCACAAAGTCTTCCAGCTCTAGGGGTGCTGAGTTACAGGCTTTCCAAAAACCCTGGGAATTTTCGAGTATTTTGCAGTTTTCTCCCTCAAAAAAGCACTTTTCTTGAAAGTAAGGTCGTATTCGGAATCAGCGTGAAAAACTGCATCGAATGGTGTATACTCATCTAGTTGGCTCGATTCTGAATTCTAGAAATTTCTTGGTTTTTGAGATTCACACAAACAATTTCGTGCTGAAAATTTGAATTTCAAGATAAAGTAACCTGAACGACTCGAAACCTGTTTGTTATAGGTTTTCGACAATGCTCTTTCCCGTGGCATCGTTTTTGAATATTAAGAAAGTTTTCTGAAGGGTTTTACAGAGACCGGATCTCTGGAAAACTCCTTAGAAAACTTTTTCAAAACCCAGTTCTCATGCCATTAGAAAGAGAATCATGAAAAATCTGTAAAAAATGGTTCATGAAATTTTAGTTCACTCATAAAGCTAAAGTCCGCCTGCTCTAGCAAAAAATGGCCACTGTGTGTTGGTCGATATTTTCTTGCACTTAACATGGATGTGCACATCCATGTTAAGTTCCGTTCATGAACGGAAGCGAAATTCAAAAAATCCTTACGGACAAATTTTAGATTTAGGTGTCTATTTTTATTTACGACCGCTCGCAGCTTTCTACTCTTTCTACCAACGTAGGCTATACATTTTTCCTAAGAGCCCCATTTTGCCCGTTGTCGGCCAATAACACGGCAACGCTTGAACGTTTTGAGCCCAAATCTTTAGCATCAGTTACGTGCACAGTAAATATTAATTCCTGTAAGCGCCATCGAAATTGGATGTGAAATAAAAAAGTTTTTTTCGCTGGGGGGCCCCTTAATAAATCATCATGTTGTTTCTGATTCTCTATTGTACTTACGAGTTCACAAATATCTTTTTCAACTGTTGGATTAATTGTTTCGATAGAA
The DNA here is from genome assembly GCA_905250885.1 of Didymodactylos carnosus. NCBI lineage: Eukaryota > Metazoa > Rotifera > Eurotatoria > Philodinida > Philodinidae > Didymodactylos > Didymodactylos carnosus. Next base: position 29,802 of record CAJNOQ010001309.1, read on the forward strand.
TTACAAGTTGGAGATTGTTGAATGGTAGAATTTGTATCGTTTATGTTCGTTGGTGAAGGAATTTGCCTTCAACAAACTGGTGTCTTGCCAGATATACGGGCTGCACCAATAACGTTGCAACCGACTGGTATCTCGCCAGAAGAGCTGGCAGCACCAATATATTCAGTGTTATGACACGATATGTGATCCTGATGATTTTGACCTGGATAACAAAATAAAAAACCAATGCAGAGACCTTTGCCAATAAATTTTGCATACGATGATGTATTGGATAACGTAATTGAAGTAGAATACGATTGAAATGCAAGAAGTTTGTGTGCAACGACTAGAGACGTGTTTTGTTTAAAACGAGAGTTTGGGATAAAAGCGGAAGTGACGGATGAAACAGGAATAGAGACTTTAGCTTGATGATTGCAATTAGGAGGAATGTTTACAGATTTAGATAACGTAACTGGAATGATGTATAGATTTTTATCTTGATCGATATTCATTGACGGTGAACCATTTCGCGGGCTATATCAGCTGAACTCTACATCTAAACTAAACATACAATAATAAAAAAGCAATGATGTGAAACTCCGACGGAAGGGCTAACACAACACGTGCTCAACATGAATCTTGATTTTGTCCGGCTCTCAGGCATAGATTTCGATGTCATCGATCACTGTTTCATGTTGGAGTTTCGAGTTTACGGATGTCATGTTTGCCATGGAATTTTCGGTTGAAAATACCGTTTTATATTGACGAACTCAGGGCATGTTTCTGGAAGGTAGGTACTGAATTCAGTGATTTGGTGTGTGTGAAAGTATTGCGCTGGGTTTCACTTTTTGTGGATTGGGTGCAGGTATACTCACTGGAGAGGAACGATGCAAAGTTATGAATTGATTTAAGGCTGGAGTAGGTATTATTGATTTTTGGAACTTGGATGAGCAGCTTTTGGAAAATTGTTGGATTTAGCTGAGTTGCGAAGGAGAGCGGTAAGGTACTTAGTGGATTCTTCCTGGTATTTTATGCTTCATTATTATTGCAAAGTGCCTGTGATGTCAGTACTTATAGATGGAAGCTAGCACAACAGCCAATACTATTCAACTAACATGAATAATAGGTTGAATAGTATTGGCTGTTGTGCTAGCTTCCATCTAGTACTGACATCACAGGCACTTTGCCATATTGATATGAAACATCTCATCCTCGATTAATGATGTCTTTGATAGTGCATAAGGTCCTTAAAAATCTAGTTATCCATAAATCATTTGAAACCTAGTTCTGGAGAGTAATTATTTATAATACGCATTTATAATTAATTATAATGCGCTCGCTGGATCCCTTGACTTTAGGAACTTATATTTGCGAGCCACCTTCCATGGCTCACATCTCCCTTCGGTTGATGTTCGCTAGTGGACCATCTACAATATGTTATGAATATCTCTCTTATAACAATGTTATTTGAAAATGAACAACAAAAGTCTATTGAAATTAAAGATTTATATACGCGTGGCCGTTTATTCAATGTTAAAATCGCACAAAACTGTGTTGGAGTTTTACTCACAGTAACTATTTTAAAAACATATTTTGGTTTCGATTTTATTTGTCTTTTCTTCTTGTAGTTAACGCCGCTAAGTGGAGGTGGACAACATTATGATTATCATACACAAGAAATAGTATTAAGACCAGTTCCAAAATGTCGTGAAATTGGTGGAGAATTAACAACTGAAATGATGACTGCCAATGAAATAAGATCAAAACAGTCAGAATCAACATTGGTTATATCGACCATGATTGCATCTATCGATAAACCAAGTTGATTTTATATTCAATTAATATCAACAAAATCGATTCAACAACATCCAGAATCATTGAATATGAATTATGTTTTATTAACAAATGGTCGTATTACAATATCGAGTGTATTTCGTATTCAACTAACAAAAGAATCTCAAACAACAATGCAACCATGTCAATCAAGTTTGAAGAAAATCCATTCATAATGACACTTTGGAATTAGTAATGACACGTCAGGTGGTATCATCTTCAACATTATTGGTCCATTCATGCCAACTTTTGATATTAATATAGCGGAATTGCATTCAAGAATAATTCAAAAAACTTATTTTTTATGATTAATGTAAGACTACACGTTTACACTACAAAAGTTAAATAAATGAGCTAAAATGAAGCTGATTGGTTACAAAGTTAACTCTGATTTGAATGATGTTTCGGACATCATCATAAATGAGCTCAGTAACTAATAATACGGTGAACGTAGCCTAACGTGCACGTTTGTCTCAATACAAAAATGAAACTTTTTGTAAAGTAAGATAACGCTCGTCTGTACTCGCTCGGTCCATTGGCTTTAGGAGCTTATATCTGCAAACGACCTTCCATGACTTTGAATCAAGCACAACGCTCACACTTTCCTTCGATCGGTGTTCACTAGGGGACTATTCAAAATATGTTATGAATTTTTCTCTGATTTGATGTGTAAGCTTTGTAATCTAATATACATCTAAAAAGTTTTCTCGAAACTCTCCAAAGATCCCGCTCCCTCAAAGGTCTAAAAAGGTTTCGTAATTCAAAACATAAATAATAAAATTTGAAAAGATCCCGGGAAAATGGCAGAATTTATCCCGTTTACTAAAATTGATCTAGAAAATACAGAAGTGATCCCGCTTGGTTTGTTCTACAGTTTTGATAGTCAAAGTCAAATTTATTTAGTCCATGATTTTAAAAACTGACAAGGCAGTGATAAAAAGTTTAACAAAAAACTTTGACCAAATCATCCCACTACACAAAAAAAAAGAAATAAGAAAAAGATAGAAAAAAGGAAAAAGTTTAAACAAGAAGAAACGATATGGCTTAATATATACTGCTTTCAAGAGAGAAGATGTTTCGTCAATGCACATTTAAAAGCTCGAGATCTAAAAGCAGCTATTACCTCTCTCGGTAACCGATTATGGACACGTACGTCTGAGAAGTTTACTACATGAACATTTTTCGTAGTACTATCGATAAAATAGTCCGAGTGTTCTCTGGACATCTTTATGGGTCGTGCGATATTTTCAATAGGTTCTTCATAGTCGATAGCCTATTCTAAGCAGAACCAGTTTCCACTAAAATTTGAGCGCACATTGATGTAGTAACGATACATTATAATGGCAGGCTCTCATCAGATACAATCGTGCAATAAACTAACAGTTCATTAGTTGATAAGTTTCAGTAATCACAAATATTTGCGAAAGTGCGCAAAAAACATTTGCGATTTATTGCGAGGTGATTTATTGCGAAAGACATGACCAGGTCTATTGCCCCACGTCTTGCAGAAAGAGAAAATCTGCACAAGTTCTTTAAAGATTGTTTTTCTTGAAAATTCTTGATCAAGATTTATTGATACCTCTGCACTTGATGTCCTTGGAAAAACTTGATCAAGATCTTGATCAAGATTTACTACGGTTTCAAGTCTGATGTATCTTGAGAATTCTGTATCAAGATCTTGTTG
>CAJNOQ010001310.1:0-33287 GCA_905250885.1 Didymodactylos carnosus
ATTTTCACAATAGACATTTATACACCATTCGATAGAGAATTTCAAGGGCTACATTTTACACTATTTATATTTGATATACGAATTATTTGAATTTTCGGCCTAATGTCCGCTTGGATGCCCACTGTGCATTTGTAAAATGTAATAGCTCATTAAAAGATATATGATTTATTACGTCATTTTTTTTATTGACAGATACCAAGGCCAGTACTTCTTTTCTTCTTTTGTTTGACTCAAGTATTATAATTTTATATATGTTAAAATACCAGTAAATAATAAATGTTCAATTCTGTAATGGCAACCATGTCATTGGAATAATGATGCGACGTGTGTATTAAACAGTGGTCTTATTATAAAATGGATATAAATTGATTTGATATATCTATTACTGGTTCCAGTGCTGGATGAAAACTAATACGCAGTCGCTCTTGGCTATTGCAACATCTACATGTTGGTATCCTATTATAAAGGGGCAATTTAAAGCATTAGTTGAATGTTGAAAAATGGTCCGATATCAAGTTAATAGTTATTGTACGTAAAATTTGAAAAATTGATATCAAATCTTTATTTCCTATCCTATCTACATTAGATGCTGTTGATTGATTTTCATATCAATAAGAAATAGATAGACTATGCTTTGTACAAAGATTGAGCAATGATTAAGCATGAAAAGCATCTGTAAATAAAGATATTATTCGTTATGAATGATTAGCGTCAGTTGAGGAGACGCAACTTTGAGACAACTTGTTGTATAGTAGAACCGAGTATGAGGACGATTTTCAATTTTTTTAGAAATGCGGAACACAGGCAAAAGTACATGATAGTTACCTTATTGATCGAACTAGATACTTTATAGTTTTATTTTTGACAAAAGATGCTCTATAAAAAAACGACTTACTGCCGGCAGGGTCTGCGGATGTTTCACTCCAGTAAAAATTCTACTGGCAGGCTTGCGCAGATGTGCAGGGAACGTTGTGGCAGATCTTGGAAGACCTGAGCAGTGCTCTGTTGCATACCACTGCGGCATTCAGGGACAGGCGTCGGCAGACATTCTTTTTTTATAGGGTGATACAACGTCAGGCAACCGTAAACAGGCAAACTATGTTCGTTTACTTAGAGACACCGCACACAAAAAAGAGACTATAAAGCTTATCAGCGCAGACCTTGATCTATAATGTAACTCCTCCATTCAAACGTGATGGACTAAGCTGGATGAAATCTATGTTTCGAGTGTGTTGATTACTTAAAGCACTGTTTCTGTGCAAATATTCATCTTCTAATTCTTGTTTTCTTAATGTTAATTGTTTCATAAATGGCTTGAGATCCAGCAATTTCTTCCTTCGCAATCTTTCATTCTTTGTTCTTCCTCTTTCAGAAGAATTTAGAGGAGTGACACAAAAAAAAATAAAAACGCGCTTTTCAGTTACATAGAAACAGACGAAGAATAGATAAATACAGATACATAACAGATAAGAAGAAAGAATAGAGAACGAATAGTATTTTACATAATTTTTTAGTAACATTTTGAATATATTTATATTAGTCGTGTGTACTATTGATGAGGGAAGAGCACTCCACTGTTTAGATGTGAAGGGTGTAAAGGCAGATGATGATGGTTTAGTGGAAAATGTTAGGATCTCAAATTTTTTTTCATGATCTACTCGTGAATACTGTCGATTTTTCGTTGGAGAAATTCAATTTAAAGATGAAAGAGTACTCGTACCATTATAAATTTTTTGAAAGTGTGTTAGTTTGAAAAATTGCCTCCTATTATCGAGACTACAGAATTTTAGTTTATTTTGAATTTCAACGTGGTCTGTTGAGTAGTCTCTCATTGTTATCCTCGCTGCAAGGCGTTGCACTTCATTAAGAGTAGATAAATGTGCTGTCGATTACAACATACTCGCATTCTATCATCGGTCTAACACATGTTTTGACAAGATGTAAACGTAAATAAGATGGTACTGTTAAAAAACTCCGTAAAATTGGGTCTAACATTTTTCGACATTTACTAGCTGCTGGTTCAATATGTTTTTTCAATGGTAAATTGTACGATAGACAGAAAATATTTTCTAGAGAAATATTGTTTATTTTTTATTGATGTAAGAATATTCGAGAATATCATGCGTTGACATTAATCAGCATTTAACTTGACCAGCATTCTCTTACATCATTCAGACATTTCATCGATGCATTTTTGTACATTGATCAACTTGCTTGATCAAAATCAGTCACATAGAACACAGCATCAAAAAATAGAGAAGACAGTTTAGTAATTCCAAAAGGGAAGTCGGAAGTCATTGTTAAATACCAAAAATAGAACCAGTCCGAAAATACTGCTTTGGGATACTCCTGATGTGACAGCTGCTTTTTTTTTGAGAAAACTGGCTCTACCGCGCTAAAAGAATCCGATGTGATACTCTGTCGAATGCCTTTTCAAAATCAAATGGCATGTCTATTAGTTTCTTTTTGTCATTTAGACTCTTATGGATGACATTTGTTAAATAAATTAATGCATCTAATGTGAGTGATCGAGGTCTAAAGCCGGATTGTTGAGCACAATGAAAGTTATTTTTGATAAAAACATAATTAAATATGTATGCATTATTCTCTTGAATGCTTTACTTTTTTTTTCATAATGATTCAAAGATAAGAGAGAAGAATGAATAAGGCTACGACAAAAAGTTTCGACTAGAACAGCAGTTCTACAGCAAGTTGTTCTGAATGTTTACGTAGTAAATGACACACTGTATTAGTGAAAATCTAGCCAAAGAATTATCCCTCTTCACGGTCTTCTAGAAATACTTTAGCCTAGCTACTCTTCTACGATCTGACAGACTCTGAAAACTCGTCTTATCTGCCACCCGCGATGCATAAGAGGTGGAGTCATCGGTAGTGATGCGCGAGGCTAATCATTCCACTGCGTTCAACGGCCCCAAATGTATCTTATAGTTACTATCAAAAATAACTGAGCCATATTCCATAACTGATTTTACACATGTCATATATAGATGTTTTTTTAACTGTGATAGTGAATCACGGAATGTTCTGTGGACAATAACGAGCATTTTTCTGCACCGCAGTGTTGTTTTTTCTTTGTTTTACCCAGTAGTTTAACTTCGTGGACCCTCATAAGAGATTCAATCCTAATTTTAACACCGACGGAGAGAGTAATGTGGCAGATCTATCGAAGATGAGTTAATTATACGCGTCCGCATTCAATTCCGGATCGAGCACGTTATGCAAGTCGTTAATAGTAACGGTCCCGTTACCCTCACAGTAACGGCCCTAGATTCGAGCCCTGTTGAACCCCTGAGGTAACAAGAACAAATTCAGAGAATATTGTTTATTTCACTTGCTATGATCTGTGGCCAAGATAGGAACGAAATCATTCAAACAGACTATTGTATATTTCAGCATCTTAGTTAAAAGAATTTGTTGGGGCACATAATCGAATACCTTCGAAAAGTCAAAGGAAATATCCACAGATCTTTTTCTTTTATCCATCACGGATAAAAGGACGAGATCTGTGGATATTTCCTTCGTGATGTGTTATGCAGATTAGTGCATCAACAGTCGATTATTTTACACAAAATCCGAACTGTGTTCTGTTGAAATAACTACTTTCATTGAGGTGAACAACTAGTCTGTCAAAAACTAACCGCTCAAGGACTTTACACATGTTAGAAAGCAAAGAAATTGGTCGGGAGATCTCAATAGATGAGCGATCACTTTTTTCGAAAATAGGTTTCAATATGGAATTTTTTCATAAATCCGAGAACATTCTACTTTTTATTGATTCATTAAAAAGATGCGTCAGTTAAGAAGCTAGAATCTCATTAGCTCTTTCCAGGAACTCAAGTATTAAATCGTTGGTGCCGGTTGACTTCGTAACATTTAAATTAGCGATTAACTTAAAAACCTTCTGTACAAGTATTTCAAAAACTCCCATTTCCGAAATGAATTTTGTTGGAGGTGGCAACTTATATTTGCGAGTAATGATACTGACAATAATTTTCAACATTTGATTTATCGTCTTTTTTGTGGATCGGCTTAATGATAGCATGCTTCCAAATATCTGGAAAGACACTTCTAAGTCGAAATATATGGTGAAGGTGTTCGAATATAATATCTACACTCAGTTCTAGGCATTTAATTGGAATATTATCGAACCCTACAGATTTTTCATTCTTAACATAATACTCTGAACGACCAATTCAATATCAGAAAGAAATTTGAGCGGAGAAGAAATCGGTTTAGTCACAGATTCTTCCAATTTAGAAAAACAAATCGCAACATGATTTGATAAGAGTTCAGTTTTCGAAGCATCATCATTAACCGTATGATCTTTTTTGTAATTAAATACTGTTGGTAAATCACTAAAGATAGAACGAAATTTATTGATGGTTGTCCAAAATCGTTTGCTATTCTTAAAAATTTTCCTGATGCACGAGAACAAATTTACCTTTCCGTATACAATGGATAACTTGATTTCTAAGCTTTTTTTACTATGAAAACAACTCGAAAAAATGTTTACTCTGAGAAACTATCTTTTTTGAATTTTTTAAAGGCTGACATATTTTTTGTCATTAGAAAACAAGTTGTTTTTGACAAGCGAAGTACTGTTTTCACAGGTATTGACTCTTTCATTACATGAGTCAAATTTTCGATCCATATATCTGCCGCTAAATTTGGATCTAAGCAAAGATCGAAAGATGGATCAATTTGGTTGAGTTTTTATGTGAAAGTAGATAAATTCATGTTTTTATATTCACGTACTTGCTGTGCTTTTTGTGTATAATTTACTGTGTATGAACAGTTTAAAACATTATGGACTGACTTACTAAACGGCTAGGGAACGTTATCCTGTGGGACGCTTGAGGCGCAAGGCCTCAAACAAAAGTAAGATGGGACGCTTTTTTTACTGTCGAAATTCATTTTTCAGGTGGTACACTGAGAGATCAAACCTCCGAGATGATACAAAATGTCTCAAATATTCAGGTGGGGGTAGACGCCGCTGTAAACGACCGACAAATATTATGTTTTAGTGTGTTTATATGTGGCGTATAAAACATGTTGTCGATGAGTGCACATTTCGTGCATGTTTGTGTTTTTGAATGTTGTCGATTAAATGAAAGAACAGACGGAGAGAGATCGAATGTGTCAATTATACATTGTAAATATTTCGGTACATTTGGTTTTACTGTTCTAACGACCAAGAATTAGAGAGACTCGTCCTTTTTGATGCGTGATTTAAAAGAAATTCAAGGCGTTCGTCATAGTATCTATTGTGACTGTTTTAGCTTTTTTTTTGTCAAGTGACCTGTATTTCTGGTACAAAAGAAGAATCTACGTACGATCTCTAATTTTTTAGAGAGAGAAGAATAACTTCTAACTCTGTAGAACACGCAATGAGTGAATGATGCATATAATTTCGAATAAAAGTAGCTCTGGCTGGTATATTTACCTCATTATCTAAAACACTTGAAGGTAGAAACGTTTTCTGAAAACAGAGTGCGATCGGTTTGTATTTCGATGTGTATTCTTTGACCGCGTCTAGACATCATGAGAGACTTTGAATATTCTGCGATAGAATTTGGAAATGACTTAATAGAGATGATGGTACGAAGGAAGTGACATGAGGGTTAAGAGTGAACAGAGACTGAGGAAGCTGGCAGATCTGACGACGTCCATCTGTATTTAAATGTTCCTTTTTTTAAATCAAGTTCAATAATATTGAAATGTTTTTGTTCATTTATTTTTTGTTCTTATAATTAAATTAATAAATTATTGAATAATGTTACGCGTTCGAGAATCTCACCTTGAGACGATTTTTTAGTACGAAACAGAATTGTCGATATTGTTAAATTAAAAGAAAGAATGCATCATACACAAAGCGTATCAACAAATTTCGACAGTTCTGTTTGACAAAGGTGATTCATTTAATAAATTATTTGTACCAAAAACAAACATAACTTCTTCAGAATGATCAAGAAGATATGATAATTGGTTCTTCTCAACGAATGAGTGAATACCATGACTGGTACAGTAGCCATATTAAATCGTGTTAATTCGTGTCGGATTTATCTGAAATGTAATTAGTAGATATCCTCTTTTCACTATCTCATGATTTTTTTATTCAGCTTTTTTTTAGGGGAGAAAAATTTATCTCATTAATTCTCTACAGTTTCTTTTTTTCGTTCGTGCACGTGTATTTTTTGTTCAAACTAAAAATTTTCAAGTTAATTAATGGATCTCTGTAGCATGATTTTGCAAAATACTGTGCATTTAAGAATGCATATTGTTGTAGGATTTTATTATACCATTTACCCTTTGGATTTGGACTATTACGTTATTTGTACTTTATTTGTACCTAAGTGACTCATTGAGATAATGCGGTTAGATAAAATATGGTTAGTAAGAGTATTGTATTTATTGCTCATATACTTTTATTTAAAGCATTATTTATATAAAAGAGAGCATAATCATCTTTTTTGTACTTGTTAAATTTGTTTTACGTTCTTCAGATAAATATGAATGGTATGCCGATAAAAAAGGAAAAATCATTAACGACATTTATTGATCGTCCCTTATTAGATGGTTTAATTGATGTTTATCATTCAAGTCCATTTAAATCCATTTTAAGTTTTATACTTATTTCATTAATATCTGCTATTATTCCACTATCATTTCTATGGGTAGTACTCGTCATTTTACAATCAATATGTCATCTATTCACTATTCCTGTTGGATTATTTTTTCAGTTTATTTTAACACTATGGGCAATAACTGAAATTATATTTTTATTCTATCAATATTATCTATCGATTTTAATTCAGCGACCGGCTCGAATGCCAACATTTTCACAAGCTGAACGTGATTCATTAAGTAAGTTAAAATCGACAATAGTCATTTATTGTTGAATTTATTTGGATTTAAACTTAATTTTCTTGTGCAAAGTAAAGAAAAATGATCATTTAGAAATCCAAATTAGTTTATTAACCGATAAATTTCTAATAAGTTAATGCCGTATCTATCGTTGTAAATCCTGACTTTAGTTAGGGATTTTCGATCAGAGTACGCGATCTATACTAGTACTTACTTATCTGTCTCTGTTCTTGATATGTATAATGTTCATTTTTATTTTTAGTATCATCAACTTTAGTCAATATGAAAGATGTGCGTGGTTTTCTATCCAAATGGTTTATGTCATCTGCATTTGAACAAATCAGTCATACCCATATACAATCATGTAAGAGCAATCTTTATTTTCATACAAACTTGCTAAACTCTTTAGCTATTACGCCGAAGAAATAGAAATAAATGAAGTTTATAGTGATGAAAGATGCTATTTAGTAGCCTGCGGAAGCACAATAATGTATATTTTATATCTCAGTGAATGGAGATATTTGAAATCTGAAATGGCGATTGTGTATGCGATGGTATAGCCAGAAGTTTTCCAAGAGTGGAATGCGAAAGCAGAAAAAAATTTATTCATCTGAATTCTCCCGTCAGGCATTTTAAGAGCTACAGATTTTCTGCACACACTCTTTCCCTTGGCTACGTTATTGTGCGTGGATATGATGAATCTCTTTTTTTTTCAGTATACTAGAGATTAATTTAAGAGCTCAAATTAACAGGTATCTGTCTGCACGAAACCTTTTTGGGGATGTGAAAAACTTTCATCATCTCCAAGGAGTTTTACATTTTCAGATTCAATTAGCGGTTGATCTGACAAGGTTTTTTATCACCTTTGAAATTTTTTTTATGATTACTAAAAGACAAAATACTTAAATTTTCTACCGATCGTATAAAAAAATGACTTATTTCTCTTATAAAAGAATCGGATCTTCACTATATCTATGATTCACGTGCTTACATTTTTATTTTATCCAAAGTGATAACGTGAGCAAAAGTGATGAACCCAGAAAAATTCTTGTCGAGAAATTAATGCTGTCGGAATACTTCATGGAGATTGAGACGTTTGGTTGTCAGAGCTTTTTAAGTTTAGGATTGCCTTTGTGATAGTCTATTATGCGGTTTAAATAACATTCTTAGTGAACTATCGAATGTTTGGATAGTGTAATACAAGTCCCATTAATAATTTCTATAATATATTCATATTGCAGGGATGGCCTATGCTTTCTATGGTAAAGATGAAAAAACATTAAATGACGATGAATTAAATACCGTTGATACGTTACTAAAACGATTGAAAAAAGACTATGAAATTGAAGTTGTTCAAGAAAATCGCGAACAGCTAAAATGTATGAAACATATTTTGGATCCTGTTTGTATTATATTTCGTCCATTTGTTTATTATGTTGCTACGGATACTATATGTAATAGTCTACTGGCAACATCTGCATTTTATTTAATGAATTATAAATATTATACAGTTGGAAGTTTATCATTTTGGATGTATACAGATCCCAATGAAGACAAACGAAAACCACCAATCATCTTTTTTCATGGTATTGGTGCGGGTTTGCTTATGTATATACCATTTTTTCGTCGTATACATCGTGAGCATCATCAAGGAAGACGTATTATACTTATCTCATTACGTTGTATCTGTATGAGATATCCAACATTGTCAGATATTCCAGATATGAATGAGACGATTGCATCGGTACATGAAATATTTCAATATTTTCAATTCAAAAAAGCAATATTCATTGGACACAGGTAAACGACAAAGTGAAAAAATAAATCTTTTGTACGCTATGCCATTTAAAAATGCTTCAGATTTTCTCATTTTTCACATTTGCGTGTGTGAAGAGTGGATATATTGTAAATATTTCCGTTTTCCTCCATGTTTTTGGAAGAAGAGCCTAGAAAAAGATTGTCAGTGACGGATAAGGAATTTGAAACTCACTGAAGATATTAATTGAAAAAGTATTCTTTTGCTGGAACATAGGAACACAAATTACTGTCGAATACATGCACAAGTGTCATTTGTTTTTTATTTTTTTAGTTATGGTACAGCATGTTTATCTTGGATCACGAAAAATTGTCCAGAGTACGTATCAAAATTAATATTTATCGATCCAATTTGTTTTGAATTATTTGAGCCGTATGTGATATTTAATTTTGTCTATCGAAAACCATATCGTCTTGGTCATCTTTATATGTACTATTTTGTTTGTCGCGAATTAGGTATTTCCCATGTAATTAGTCGACATTTTTGGTGGTTTCAAAATATTTTATTTGCTGAACAACTACCTACTAATATTCAAACGAAAGTTTTCTTATCTGGGCGAGATTGTATTGTAAATGTACATTTAGTAAAAGATTATCTCAATGAAAATCGGATTGATTTTCACTGGGCACCAAAGCTATCACATGGTGGTTATATGCAAGATAAACATAGCTGGGATAAAATAGCTGAATGGATTTAAACCTCCATGGTCTTTTTTTGCCATATTGATAACTAGTCTTCTCTCAAGCTTTTAGTGCTTTCGTTCATTTATCGTTATTACATATGTATTATAAAAGAATCGTCACAGCTTTTCATCACAAAGTATTCTTAAGATTCTAGTTTGTTTAACAGTTTTGCTTATTAAATTGTATTTTGTTTATCATTTTTCGCTTATTTGGCACAGTACCACTACTTCTATTATTGGCTTGGCCATGTAACTCTGCTGCCGCAGTGTAATTCTGTCACGATTTTTTGATATTTTGTTTCTCTTATAGCTTTCAGACCAAAATACTTCCAGAGCTCTGAAACATTTTAAATAGAAGAGTAAGTGTGCTCAGTATTTGAGATGTTCTTGCACTCTATACGTTCTTTTATATAGACAATATTGCCTAGCCTTTTACGCCCGGCAGCTGATCTTGCAAAACGAATTTGAAACTATCATAACTCTGTTTACACTCGAAGGAAAACAAATTTCTTATTACCAATGACTAGCTTATGATGTCAGCTTACCCTAGAAAAAAATCAGTTTTTTGATTCGACGCATCGTCATCTCGTTATAGCGATTCTACAATATCCTACTAATGTCCATGCCTTTAGACACCCGAGAGTAAAGGGCTAGAGTAGTAGTATTCTAGTAATATTTCCTAAATAAAAGAACGATTGCGAGAACATCTCAAATATTGATCATACTTTTCTCTTCTACTTAAGATATTTCAGAGCTCGGGATGTATTTTAGTTCGAAAACTGTAAGAGAAACAAAATACAGGAAAACCGTGACGAAATCACACTGTGGTAGCAGAATTACATGGTCAAATCGAGCATTGTTTTTTCTTCGTTATCAGTGTTATTGATAACAGTATTTATTTCTCAATAAACGATCTGTGATACAATACAATGTATTTTCTATATAGTCGGCACATGATAACTTTTTCTACGCTTCTTTTTCGTCGTAGTGTACATAAGTCAAAAAATGTGTATTTTTAATGTTGTCGCTTAGCGGATTGTTTTTGTTACAATGTTATAGTCCTTTTGAAAATAAAAGAATATTCTTGAGCCATGCATCATCTCATTGCCAATGGGTATAGCACTGATTTTCATAAATTGACTTTACGTGTTTTCTTAATAGACAACTAAACCATGAACTACTTCTTACAGAATGATGAGGCGTGAATGGAGCGATAAAAGTAAGTGATGTTAGATACAACTAAACATAACAGAATTAGACTTTTTTCTGAATCAATATCGAGTATCCTACTCCATATCCTATGAAAGAACACATTTAAGCTAGCAATATATAATCCGTGAACAATGAAGTTTCAATATTCGTAATTAAAGTAAAATATTCGCAGTGACTGTGTATTATGATCAAATCTGAATATTTTACTCATCTGATTGAATGAGAGAGATCAAAGGCATTAAAGTAGTTTCGTGTCCGCATGGATGAGGTGGTCTAAGCGTCTTCACCATGGATTTTGGTATTTATGGGAGGATAAGATTTTTGGAAAAGAGTAAATTATTTTACGCCCGCATCCTTTTTTCAACCTGTTTCCAGTTCGTGTAAGAAGACCTTAGAGTGCTTTACCATATTTCAATAAAGTATTATAAGTAATATGTCTTGTAGAACTACCTAGCCTTACTACGTTTGTACATGGTAAGTGACATCTATCGCTACAGTTCTGAAGTAGCCACAGTGAAAAGCTGATTAAGTGAAAGTTATTTTTCAAGAAATAAATAATCTTTTAGTGAGTTAGGTACAGAGATTACAAACTTAAAAGGAATAAGTTATAGTAAATTATATTGTAAATCTCATTGGACCTGAACTTTCGCTTATGAGAGCTCATTTCTCCTGCAAGTATGAATGAGTGGTTTTCTAACAGCATTTGGAGAAGTTTTGCTGCTGTAGAAACATGCTGAAGTACAACCCACATAGTATAATATTTGTGGTAAAATCCTTTTTGTATGATGCCAGCGTCATAGCTGTTAATTCATATAGTTTGAGCTACCCTTGTTTGTGTCCTCTCCTTGTTGAAAATGTGATCTGAGTAAGAGTCTCAAACTTTTAAAGTTCAACCTGGTGGAAGACAAATTATTCTATTAAATTTTTTAGAGAAGTACATCGTGTATCTGCTCTTTTATCAACTCATACGTGTTTACAACACTGAGATGTCTTTAACTTGTTCCTAAACTTGATGCATGAGATGTACAGAAGCAGAAAGAGACAGTGAGATACGATCATTGAGCGCTGATCCAGTCATACTGTTAACAGACCATCCCATGAGAAAATCGGCCTTTATGATCCCATGTAAAAGATCCAATAAGTCTTATGCATACAGTTTGGATAACAAAACATGATCTAATCGGCACTGGCACAAAGTGCTTCGTTTCTTGAATTCTTCGTCGAAGTATGAATCATCATCTGCTACTTTTGGCACAGCATTTTAAGATGCAAAAATTGAAGACAAACCATTTGAATGCATGAGAAAAACAATGCTAATTTCGACAACCGGGACGAATGCACTTAATTTAACGAGCAGCGGGATAGAAAGAGTCAGTGGATGGAAAAACCATGTAAACGTTGCATGTATTCAAGCACGTAATGCATTTTTACCAAGTTAGGTTTCTCCTTTCTCAAGCTTATTTTGAATAGATATTAATTAAATGTGTCTTTTGCGATATATTTAAACTCATAAGAGTCTGCCTCAACAAAACAACTGAGCCCACAGCAATGGTAAATCGTGGCAGTATAATATGCATAAATGCCGTTACGATCTAGATTGTATTATCCATAGGATGGTTTCCTTATGCATAAAAAAAAGTCCTATGGATCAGTATGCATAGCAAAACTCCTATGCATAACCACAAGAATAAGGTCTTGTGAATTATAGATAATTTTCAACTGTGCATGGTTATTTTTGAAAAATTATGCAAAACTATGTTCATAGGTGCTGTTTGATTTTTTACATGGAATTTTACATGATCTGATATTTTCTTATTAGATCTTGTCATGAGATCTTGGAAAATCAATGAATTTTGTGACTTTTTATTACATACGAAGTAATAGAATCTTTATGTGATGTTATGTAAAAAATTCGTTTGATCTTTGAAAAATTGACATTTCTAATTTTAAAGAATGAGTTTTTTTGTGATCGTAAAGTGAGAGCTAACGGTTTATAACACCTTGTTTTTTCGATTTTTTGCAAAGCCGCAGTACATCGAGACCTTTATGAAGTGTTATGAGTCGCTATAGGTAGTATCTACGCATACCATATAATTTTATAACTACCTCAAATATCAATCGTTAATTCGACAACAAGACATAATCTTTTCAGTAAATCAAAGTTAAGCATGTCGTGCAGAAGTTGACTTAGTTTTGGAAATAAAACTTCAAAGAAGTTAGAATTTAAACATTTCAAATAAGGATGATGGTTCCAAACATAGCACATTTTCAGTGAGTTTTGCTCAATAGGTTTCAGAGAGAACTTTACGACTGTTTGTTAAGACGTAGCATCCTTAAAAAAACTTAAATCGAGTTTTAGAATTTCAAGTGTTAGTAAACTAAAAAGGCAAATACTCGTATTAAAAAGATTATCGCTTGGGAGAAAGGTCACTGAGAGCTCGCGAACGTCTAGCCAGAGAACTTCCTTTTCTTTAATACTAATGACCGAACAGACTTTCTCAAGGAGCATGGACTTTTTTTTTGACACTAGAATTGAACGAAAACCAAAATCAGATTGTTTATTATGATGAAAATAAAAAGCTATTACAAATATGGGTATAAATTTCTGTTTATTTTAATGGGTAACTCAGGAATTATGGAATTTTTCTTTGTTTCTCACTTTTTAAGTATCTTGATATACTTATAAAATTTTGATCTAAGCTGAGAAAACAGAGCAGTCATCCTTATTTGAAATGTTTAAATTCTAACTTCTTTGAAGTTTTATTTCCAAAACTAAGTCAACTTCTGCACGATATGCTTAACTTTGATTTACTGAAAAGATTATGTTCTTGTTGTCGAATTAACGATTGATATTTGAAGTAATTGTAAAATTATATGGTATGTGTAGATACTACCTATAGCGACTCATAACACTTCATAAAGGTCTTGATGTACTGCGGCTTTGCAAAAAATCAAAAAACAAAGTATTAGCTCTCACTTTATGATTAGAGTATAAATAAGTATATATTATTCACTATGAAAATTTAGTAAAGAAAGAACGAGAAGTAATACTCAATAATTTATATACTATTATTTAGTCTTTCTTTCTTACCTTTCCGCCTATGACTAACAAATTGAGAGTACACGTTTCCTATTCATATCGATATGTAGTAGAGTAACCGGCAATAACAACGACCAGTAAACAGTATAGGGTAGACGTGCATCTTCATATACTGAATATTTCGCTCATGCAATTTGACATACCCTCTTTTGTTACGTTTTTGCTCCATTTTCACTTGGTTATTACAGAATGACATACTCTATCGCAAATGGAAGACATTAGCGTGTAATTGAGACAAAAAAATTGACCTTTTTACATTCAGAAGATGATGCAGTATTTCACATTTTTTAACATCATGTTTATGTCTTTTTTGGATGAAAACTTCATCATAAAATTCATTTTGTAGGAAAATACCTGGAATATTCTGTTATTTTTTTTAGATGTTCTGATTTACATGCTAATCGAATTAATATGAGTGAGAAATTATAAAATGAAAATTTGTGAACAAAAAAGAAACTCTCGAATAAAAAAAAGAAAAAGATTTCGTGAATATCAGAGATTGTTTGAATAATCCTAAAAAGTTGGATAGTCAAGTTCATCAAAGTTAAAAATTATCTCCTAACTATATGTCTCTATTATAAGATTTTATTAAAGATCTTTCTACGTTATTCAAGGAGGAACGATAAACGATTAATGACGATATTTAGTTTTAGATGGAAATGAGTATAACTAATATCAACGTTATTCATAGGCAAAATTCAGGGTCTTTTGACTTGTTAGATGAGTGGTTGGAATCTTCTAAGGTATGTATTATTTATTTATTTATTTATTGAAAATCTTTTTCCAAATGGCTGTATTAGTTAATCATGTAATTTCTATAAAATTTTAACGTCATAATAATACAATCTTTCATATACACCAGATTTTCACAACATGTTTCGACATCACATTTGAAAAAATCCTATTCCTATTTTGTACTGTTATATTAGCAGTTATAATTGTGCATGCACTCTTGTCTTTCACTTCTCTATGTTGAATCATCGTAAAATGTCCTCTTGCACTGTAAAAATTATGCTTAAATCTAAAGTAAGAAATCTGATCATTATTATTCCACAAGATTGTTCTACTACTTTCTAAGAAACATATAGAAAAAAGAAAAAGGTGTTTCAAGTTACAAAAACTGCTAGTGGTGATAGTAGTAGTGGTAAAAAGTGTTATTTATTCATTGTATTGCATGTTAAAATATTCATTAATAACAAAGAGATACGAAGAGATGCAACAAAAAAAAATCGATGCACATACACAGCGTGATTTATAATCTTGCCTCTTCGCTCGATTCATTTTTTTTTTATGTACTCAACTTTTTTTGATGGTAATAGTAGCAGTGAAAAAGAGCGAATTATTTTCATTGATTATGTAAGAAGAGATTCAATAATAAAGTAGAGATTGATAATGATGATGATTAGACAAAATGAGAAAAAGAGAAGAGAAAACTCTGATATTTCTCCATATACTTAGATACGGATGAAATTTCATCTATTTCGAACAAAGTATACTTAGTGCATTGAAAAAAAACCTATCGATATGCTTAATAATGGTAGTTCTGTTGAATGCCTTGGGCTTGTGTTGTTTCACTAAGACTAGTTTTCACAAGGATTAAAAATCTACAAATTGTTCAAACAATTTCAATATTTAGCTATTCTTGCGTGAGACTTTATATTTCTAAATAGTTCTTTGACGTTTGATTAATCTTACTCTTTTTGAGCAAAAGCTTTGGAGCTTTTCGTGTTTAAAAAACATTTCTAAATCAAAACGTTACCAAGATCTGGTATAATACAATCTAAAAATGTTAACAATACTTTTGTAAAGTAATTTGGCTAGTTAACTTGTTATTTGTCGTTAATTCATCTTGCACCAACAACAAAAGTTAATAAATATTGTTGATAATACTATCTATCCTTGAAACTTTAAATATAAAAAGTTCTTTACAGCATAATTTCATAACTAACTTTAATGATGGAAATAGGAGATTGTCATTAGTGGTTAAACAACAAACGGAGAAAGCGCGTAGTGTTGTTCAAAAACAAAATTTGTAAAAATGGTGAAGTTTCATATCTTTTAGACTTCTGTTACTAGTGTGATACTGAAATTGATTGATGGAATAAATAGTTTATGTAAATATGAACTATATATTTTTTACTCCCGTTGCATCGGTATTTACGTTCTATATTTCTTAATAGTCAGTGATTGTACACAAATGACTCGAACTTTATAGGAGAGCAGTAGATATGAGAAAGTTGATAATGAAGAAGGAGTCTGCAACAGATAGAATCAACTTTCTGTCAATAAAAACAATGAAAACATTCAAAAAAGCAACGTTTAACGATGGTATTACACTCTAGGTAGCATTTATTTGCATGTGGCTGTGACAAATGAATGAATAAGAAGAAAAACATCTAACTAAAACGTTTCAGATCAAAGGTCTACTCCAGAAGATTTAAAGTTTTATCTTATTATTTTTTTTTAGTGAAAATAGTACTTTTCTGTTTCTTGTGTAGAATTGAGACGGGAAGATTGCAAAAGCTAACCTCTATCATACAAAAAGTAGAAACATTAAGGGAAGTTGGCGTATGAGAGTATCAAAAAGCGTAGAGCGGTGAACAATTTGTGTACAATTCCTATACAAAACAACAAACTTTTGATTTTAATTTTTATTGAATGATATCGTTTGCGTTTATCTCATTAAAATATTTAAAATTCTTTATTTCTTACGAAATTTATTCTATTTTACAATTACAATTTATTTGGATCAATTGGATAATTGGTGGACTTTAGAATCCAGTTCAAAACTTTGAACATTTACCAATGTCAAACACATTGTTCAATTAGTAAGAGAGCGACATCTATAGTTCAGAAATCATACAAAAAAATTCATAATTTATTACTATAAACAGCATGATGTTAGATATAATCACATTGTCTACTGTTTTTCCATTATTAGCACATATTTTTAAATTATTCACCGTTTACAATGTTTCAAGAGAAATCAACCTTTTACATCAATTTTTTGACATCTGTAATCAATCTGCAATTTAGCAGTAATTTAGTTTAAATTAGTTTTAAAATCATGAATAGAAAGTGTCAAAAGATTATAAACTAAGATTATTTTAGATAATTAAAATGCCTGCCTGCATTTGACAACAAAAGACGACAAGTACTTGATGTGTGTCCATCACACAGTTGAAATCGGATTAAAATATTGCCAGAAAAATTCGTTTAGGGCTAATGGTTTATATGAATTATTTTTTAATAAATAAAATTGCTTTTTGACGGGTATTTATCAAAAAATAGAAGTCCCCGAGTCAGACGATTATCGTCTATAAATGGTTATGGCAATTTTTTGTATAGGTTTTTTCTCTCTTTTTTTTTTTTTTTGTTCCTCAACATTACGGTTGAGAAAACACCGTTTCTAATCATCGTTGCATAGCAGAAGATAGAAGAATACTCACTTTTTTTTTGTTCTACTCAATATAGGTGTTTATTAATTAGTGAATGAATAAGAAAAAAAAGTAGAAGAAACGAAATGAGAGAAGAAAAATGGAATGAAAAGGAAAAAAGTGAGAAGATAAAAATAAGATAAGATCTTAAATAGACTAGAATATAGTAGAGTTTCATGTTTTTAACATTGAACATAGAGAAAAGAATAAAAAATGAAGATACTAGAAGAATGTAAGTTAGCCACATTACTACTAGCACTACCTTCTATAAATGCAAAATTTTTTATATCATTATCTATCTTTGTTCATTAGCACGCATAAAAAAAAAAAACGTATTTTTTATTAACATAATTTTCTACTTAACACAGTGCGGACAGAGTGAATGAAGTATAAATGAGCATTTCCATGCAGTTCCGCACAGTATTATACGAGTTAAAAAATAGGAACATACAGTACTTTCAATAGAGTGTAAAAATCTTTGTTTTGCCTCTGTAAAAATCATGTGGAATATGGGTACAAATATAAATCGAAAACTATTTGAATATAAATGTTTTGGATAGTTGTATGAGCGTGTATTCCATATTTATTACATACTTTCAAGTGCTACTATACCATACTAGTGAGAAAAAGCATAGAAACATGAATATTTTTTTCTAACATTCAATATTTACTCTATAACATAGCGAAAAGAATTTTAGCTCAAGAGACATTTTTCACTTTACTCTAGACACTTCTATTCTATTATCTAGAAAAATCACTTAAACGTACAATTAATTTAAAATCTAATTAAATATAACATCATTTACGATCAAATCAAAGCGGCTTTCAAACTTCATTTTTCTATACTTTTTCGCACTAGTATAGTAGCACTTGAAAGTTTGTAATAAGTATGGAATACATGCTCATACAACTATCCAAAACATTTATATTCAAACAGTTTTTAATTCGTATTTGTATTCCTATTTCACATGACTTTTACAGGGGCAAAACGAAGATTTTTACACACTGTTGGGAGTATTGTACGTTTCTATTTTTAACGAGTATAATATTGAACAAAATCGCCTAGAATTAATCTAACTTCACCCATCATTATTCAAATATATGGTCTTTATTCCTCTTAGCTTTTGTTGTTTAGTTTAGAAAAAATGGTCTAAAGTAACTAGTAAAAATATTCAAAGTTACGAAAATGAAAAATAAAACTGAAAAACAAAAAAGATTATAAATTCGAACACCCTCTCTCTGTTGTATTATTTTACGATTATGCCATTATATTAGAGGGTGAAAATGAGAGTTCATGAGAACTCGACACATTTCATTTTATCATCTGACTTGTACTTAACGAGTATTTTTCTATTTGCGGATGAATCAGCTCAGTAGACTTTCAATTTCTTATGTTGCTCATTTTATATCAATACGTAGAAATCTTCTTTCAATGTCACATTCTAATGTTTTGGATTTTTGTCATAATAAGTTTTCGTTGTGACTGCATTCGATTCTAATCGTGGTTGAACACAATTATTATGTTGATCTAATTGTTCTATCTGTTGTATCTTCAATCAGTATTGGATACAGTTTTGGGTTCAACAGCGTAGAAGAAGATCGTACCGTACCTGTTGAGTGATGTAATCTATCTCATCATGCAAATAATATATAAAAACATATAAACGAATACACTAATATTTCGAGATTTCCATTGTCTATGGTCAAAAGTTGATTAATAAAAAGTCTGATCTTCTTCATTGAAATTCTGTTACTGAACATAGTGGAGATTTTTCCTTATCAAACAGACAAATTCATTTTTATGTAGTAGAAGCACTTATCTTTATATTAATATTACTAACCATCATTGAGACTTCAGATGACAAAAAACAGTGTTGTTTTGAAAAAATATTTTCTAGTCAATTGTGAAAAAGAAGATACTCAAAAACTTCATTTCTTCAGAAAAATTTTCAGTCGTATATTGTTCAGTGTAATTTGACGAGCTGATGAAGAGAACTACATTTGTTTTGATTAAAAAATGACTCTCCTACTAAGAAAAATAGAGTTTATCTATCGTTTCTGTAGGCTTTCGTCTCAATCACATCATAAGAATTGCTACTCTCTTCCTTCTACTTTTTTGGAAAAATTTTAGCGGAAATAATACTTCCATTTACTCTGAACTTAAAGTCCAAATTTCAGAGCTCTTTCACCACTATATGATCCTATATGTGCGCTTATATCTGAAGACATTTTTATTGTGGAACAGTATCAAGGATATTCAAGATGCACTAGCCTGTTTTGATCCATTTTTTCTTAAAATGTTCGTTCAAGTGAAGAGGACAGTTATAACTACAGCTAAAACGGCAAATGATAGTTTAGATGTTGACATTTACTATCCATCAGTTAGAAGTAAAATATGTCTGCTTCATTTTTATCCTAAATATCAACCCGATTCCTCACTGTGGCAGAATGATAGGATATAATTCTTCGACTTTATCATATTTGGATAAAGCCGAAGAACTGATATTTTTCAACTGATATTTTCTACGCTTTCTAATCTATTGTTTCATATTATTCTTCCTTGTTAAGTATGTAACAGGATGCACGTATACGTCCTAATTCGTATCTATCATTCAAATCTAAATGATTATAAACTATACGAATTTTTTTGAAAGTATCTAAATGTGAGATAAAGAGTACTTATGACACTGTTTATACATCAACTAATTTGTACTAAATACCTTCATATTTATTTCATAAGTTTTCAATTTGTTATTTATCTGTCAGTTTAAATTCAATATCTTTTATTATTATCACTACCCATGAGGAAATGTTATCGACTTTTCACGCGTGGGGAACCGTGAAATGTCAGCTTGGACTTTCACGAAATTTTGTAGTTAAAGAGAGTAAGTTTCAGGACATCGGGGTCATGTAGTTACAACATCAAACACTTGGTCACGCATGAAAAATCTTCATATATGTACACAAGTGAACGATCTTTACGCGTAGCCACTCGTAAAAAAATCGAGACCAGCATCATTTCAAAGAAACTATATCCAATACTGGTTGAAATCAAAGAAATTTCTACGATGTTTTGAAAATCTTAGGAAATTTTTAGGAAATATTAAGTGGGATCTCACTGAATACTTCCTCCCGCACTAAGGGATGACGTTTAATCAGAATTTAAAAACGGATAAATAGTGTAGCCGGAAAAGAATAAGAGTATGAAAAGTATAAACTGCAAAGAAAATCATTACACTTATTGAACCCAGAAAACCTTTCCTAAATTCCAGCAAGCTCTCGACTTACATGGAGAAAAGTACTGAGGCTTACAACGCTTACAGTAACTAATTACAGATAAGGCATATATGCTGGATTAGTTTATAAACTAATTCAAACACTGTCACTTGTGGTTAAACCTGAATATTATTCACAAAATGGATTACGTGAAAAACTGACGTGTAAATAAACGTGAAGGTATTTTTCAAAATGAAATTAGCGAAATTAATGAGTGCATTAGCGCAACATTTTCACACATGTTTGCAAGTGATATTTTTCTACAGAAAATTTTAACGTGAGAAATTTACATATGGCCATTACACACTTAATGACTTTTACCTGTGATCATGTGAGAAAAATATGACGCGAAAAGTTTTCGTGAACAGTTCACACGTCACAAGTGAAATATATTTTTCACGCGTGCGCACACACCGTTTTATGATGTTTACGTGCAACCATAGTTTCATTTCACGATATTTACACGTATGCACGGCATTTTATATAGTAAAATTGTCCCATGGATACCACTTTTTAAGTTTTATCGTTATTATTAGTGTGGATCCTCCGTTAATTGTTATGGTGTAATAAAGTCGCTACTTAATTTTAATCAAATTCTTGTTCATCATATGAATCTTCCTACTTTATGTTCATCTCAGTACCATATGATGATATAGCATATGACCTCATTGATTGTGAGATGTAATATCATATGAAACAGTTGTCGCTATTGTTGATTTGATTATGAAACTTTCTTGGATAATCTAGTGCTTTATGACTATGTTCTTTCCAATGAAAACATGAACCAAATTTCACGCAATCATCAAGAATTGTTGTGTTATTGATTTAACTCACGCACTACGTCGTGGGTGTGTCAAGAGTATGAAATCCTTCCTTAGATTAGTAGATCACTCTGGCGAGTTTGCAAAAATTGCCCTATAGAGAAGAGGGATAACATGATTTTTTATTCGATGTACGAAACCATAATAGAAGTTCATGTTCTTCTATTCTGAAAGGAAGTTTAGCAAGTTTTGTTTGAACGTATAATTCCGTATATGCCACTTAACTATTAGTGATCCTGTGTGAATTCATCTAACTCAATGTCAAAATATGTTTTTATTGCTTCTGTTTGAATTGTGTTGAACAATAGCGTAAATCTGCAAATTAAAATATTATTTTTAAATATACGTCAGATTTATAATCGTTAACATTTAATGCTAAGATATATTGTATTGTATAATCTCGTATTAATATTCGATATTCAGTTGGTTTTTAGCACTTCTTCTATCGATCTGTCAACATTTTCATCCGTATTATCTCTAAAATCTTTTAATTTCACATGGATTTGATTTTAACTGTCATCACTTTTGTTTAACTATCTCATTTGATGAAGATGTAAAATTTAATAATGTTTATTGAATGTCTAATCATTATTTATTCATTTGACTGCACTATTGTTGCACTCTTTCTAACAAGGCTTCTAATTCTGGTATTTTTAGAAAAAAAAACCGATTTCTTTAGAAAACATTCGAGTCAAGAAAAAGTTTTGTCCAACAAAACAATGAGCGTATTCGAGAGAAGAAAAAAAAACCGATCAGTTTTACTAGATAGATTGTTGCACTTTTTTTGCATCTTTGTACATTAACACAAAATGTTTTCACATACTCACCTTTGTTATGCAGGTGCATCGAAGATATCATTTTTTAGAAAATATGTGCCGTTTATAAATTTAAAATTTTTCGTCTAAAATGCAAATAACGGTATCAATCTGTATGAGAGAAAATCTTCTAATATTGTTGATTATGTTGTTTTTCCTCGTGTATACAGTCTTTAAAGCGCAGTTTTATAGCAGAAAAAATGTTTTTGCACTTAAAAAACTCATGTTGTATAGCATAACAGCTGTTATGCTACACAACATTTTTTACAATAAAGTCTGTGTAAAATAACGAAAATTTTGTTTTGTTACTGATCATATTGAGCTTAAAAAAAATGTTAGTTTAACTTTTTTCACATTCAAATATAATAAGCACGTTGTTTCTTTTTTATCAAAATAAAAAAATATCAATTCGATGGTAATGATACCAAATTCGAATTTAATCAATTAAAAGAGTTTTAGTATTTATTATGTACCTTTTCATTTTTTCATTTTGTAATAAAGAAAAAAATGCTCGACACATTTAAACTAAACGTCGTATCATTTCAAAAAGATTTTAAATCGTTGAACCATCTCGATAAGAACTACGCTCGATAGTTAGTTATTTTTGACTTACTCGTTTCCATGTAATCATTACATGAGATAGTTATAAATTGTCATGTTTATTGTCAAGATGTTAAACTGAAACCTTGTCACTATCCTTGTTATTGAAAAATATTCGTTTTGTTAGAATAAAGTTACACATTTTCTTCACTGTTAATTGAATAGATAGAAAAAATGTGTAGATAGAATTTTAGAACTAGTTTAACACATAAATCATAAGTACTACTAAAAAAATATTGTCATCATTTTAAAACAAGAATTTTAAAGAAAATTTTTTTATTTAAATAATATATCAACTGAGATGTACTCAATCTATACACAGATATTATTCTCTAAGTGTTTCTTTTATAATAATATTAATCTCTTTCTTTTTATTCCATTTTTAAATTATAATCATTAATTAAAATTGTTCTGTATTATTATTTTAGACACAAAAGTCCTTTACACTAATGGACAATCCACATTTAAGTCAAGAAATTCATTTGGCTATAGTTATGGAATATTTTAGTGTAAGTTACATTTTTTTTCTTCTTCTTCTTCTTTTCTTATGTATCTGATGTTGTTACTGAGATTAATTTTCATATTTTAAAAAAATTTACAAATGATTAAATTTTCTTCTAGCATTTTCATTAATAAAGCTTTATTGTGTGTATCTATGTGTTAGACTAATGTTACTGTTCTTGCGCATACTTATTTATTTGTAAATGATGCGAAAATTTAAACAAAAGACGAGATGAATACTTTATTTGATGTTGCCTACAAGAGAGATGAGCCGGATACGCTTACGGATCTATGTTTGAACAATTTTTATTGCATGTAGATATCTATCTAAAAGACAAACTAATAAAAATTGATGAAATGATTTAATGAAAATGTGTTTATTATTTTCAAATGAACGATTATATCCAATTATATATATCATAACACAGTTTTTTTTTTTCTTTTTTACATAGAAGAAAAACACATAGACATATACAACTACCATTGAATATCAGTAAACTGACTATGTGACTCTTTTTCTTTTTGTGTTGCCGGCTGTCTATTCTTGCATATAAATCTCGTCTTTAGGGAAAAATAATCTATGTTCAAGCTTTAATAATCAAATGCCTTAATTATTTAATGAAGTGAATACTATTCAACTTGTAGGGCAACTTTTCTTCTTCTACAGGTGTATTATGTTGACTATATCAGATACATTTTTGTGCTTGACATTTTTCTGATCTATCTCGTCATCCGGAGATGTCTTTAGTATTAAAAATTGTCAAAGAAATTCATTTTTTTTTTAAAGGAAAATTTGCTCTGCTCTACTTCGATAATGTATTTCCGTTTATTGTATGTGTATGTATATACGCACAATATCCATTCTTATTTAGTTCTCTTTGTACAATGTTCTGTTCTTTTAATGTTTATTATAGCATAAAATCAAATATGTATCTATGTTTTTTCTTCTATTCTAGTATATAGTACCTATTTGTAATCAATTGTTTCAATTGTATCGTGATTTCAAAGCACGATCCTTCGTGTTACAATTTTTACCAACATTTTTATCAACATATTATAATGTACTCTATGAAAAAGATGATGAAACAAAGGTAAGAGAGAAAAAAAAGCTGCTTTTTCTTTTGACTTAATCGTGCTGCCAATTTTAAAGTTCAATTTTTGTATTAGACATGATAAAAAAAAAAAAGTTAAATTCGTCGTCTCTGATTATGATGTCGTTGTAAAGTGTGTAATAATACGTTTTTTTTAAACCAATATTTATAGTCAAATTGACCGATATGTTTTCTTTAACAAAATCTAGTGAAATCTTGGATTAAGAGCATAAAATTCATGTTAAAAAAATTTGATATATATTTTGTGGTTGATAAACTTCTTTTATTCGATTCATTATACTAGTGAAGTTAATTTGAACACATACACAAGCATGATGTGCTCATCTTCATCTAAATTTCTCTTTTCTTTTCTTTTGCTATACTCTGCTTTCGTATGTTGTTTGACATGTTCATCATTTGTTCTCCTTCTCTTTATAAGACGTATCACCTTATCACATCATATTTCAAGAATAAAGGAAGAAGAAAATGAAACTCTCTATTTCCTGCATGAAACCAACATTTTATGTGTGAGTGTGTGTATGTCTGTGTATGTGTGTGTGTGTGTGTCTATAGACAAAAGTGGTAACACATAATTATCGATAAATCATCAAGTAATTTCGGATCATAATCAGCCAGTTTTACTTCACTAGAGCAAAAGCTTTTAGAAAAATTATAAGAGAGAGAATAATTGTTGTAGTAAAATGCAATTCTTATCAATTATATTAAACATCAACATCTATCAAAAAATTTTTGATAAAACACGGCGAGATTTTGTTTTATATTCATCAAGAACATGTCAACAAAATTTTTTTAATTGCAAATTCTCGTTTAGACACATGTAGAATGAAGTGAGAAAAAAAAAAAACTTCTTTCTGTATTTGACATGCACAACTCTAGAAAGTAAAAATTTTAATGAAATCTCTATGTCATCATTAAGAGAATTATCAACAAGATAGAAATATTATTGAAGTTAGTGAAGTTTTTGATTTTCACTGACGATGCGCTTTAAACTCGATATGAAAATTTAACATATAATATTCTTTTATGAATATCAAAGTATGTAGAAACTTTCTAATCTTAAATCTTCTTAAAAATATTCTATATTGATAAAAATTTATTTGTAAAATACCATTATCGCCGTAGGATTGCTAAAATCATTGAATATCAAATTCAAAGAAGAGTTGTCTACAAATTAAAAGTTTTAGTTTCATGAAATTTAAAATTATTTTTATTTTTAGTGATGTCGTAGTCACTAAACATGTGTTTGAATTTAAGTTGAACAAAAATTTTCTATAATTATCTCATTGATCCGTTAATAGTTTTTGGTTACATACACCTATTCGTTATGAGACCTATATTCTTCCTTTTGTATTAGAATTTCATCTTCTTTTCTCTTTCTCTCTTTCTCTCACTTTACTTTGAACAAAAATGGCACCGCATATGAATTATTTTACTTCCGATCTTTTGCTTGAAGATATTTGAGCTTGGAAAAAAAAAGAAGAAAAGTAAAAAAAAAGAGTACATATCTAATTTAGAAAAAAAAAAGAAGAGAAGAAAAAGAAGAAGAATGAGAAAGTAGTCGTATATATATATTGTTCGATGATAATATGCTAAAAAGTTTAAATTGCATTGTACAGTAAACACAAAGAAATGAAAAAGAGTCAAATTTGAAACACGTCAAACAAGGCTAATTTTTTCCTTTAATGTTAAAAGAGAGAAAGAAGGAAGAGAATGAGAGAGAAATAATAACAATAGTAATAATAATAATAATACTATAATAAATTCCAGTCATCCAGTCATTGACTGGAATTGACACAATCTATTTTTTTTTAGGCAAAGAGATAAATAAAACGTGAAATACTATGTCTAAAAGAAATAAAATAGAAAATAAAAAAAAAAAAAGATGAGCTCTATTTTATTATTTAAAAAAAAGAAAAAGTTATCTCTATCATCATTTAACATAAAACTTCATTCTTATTTTCAGAATGTTTGTTCAACAATCGATACATATCTTGTTGGTTTGTATAATCTAGTAAGTGAAATGTTAATAGACACATATACATGCACGACTACTAACCAATTAGACTTTGACTAATCGGTAGTTCGTTACTGATAACAGTAGCTGCATTTAATTCTGTATCAGTAGCTCTACTACTGAATAGTTAATTGTCATTTACATTAACGCTTTTATTCACTTTAGTTCTTTATTAAACTATTATTGACTTTAACTATACTAACTGATTATGTTCATATTTAAGGGTGTTGTTAATGATACTGTCGATGGAAAAACTTATGAATGTCGTACGTATCCTAGCAGGAGTATCAGAGTAACTGTGAGATGCGTTTTGTGTTTCTTTTTTTTAAGGTGTACCAAATTTGGCATTGCCATCCGTTTATCATGTACCACACCCAGTAAGTATTCAAATAAAACATTCTAAAATCGTTAATGTTTGTACTCCAATTTTATCTAAAGGATCAATATGCTCCCATACCGTTAACACAAACTGCTATATCAAAACATGAAAATATTTGTGAAATGATTCGTTTACAAACATTTATACCATTTGATTCTGCTAATGCTACTACAAGGTAATTTTAGTTCAATTAATTCATATTTGATTCAACTTTTGTTTTAATCTCGTTTATTGATGTAAAAGTAGAAAATCCAAAAGATACAAGCCACAAAAGCGGATCGAGGATCCATATACATGTGGTCACCGTAAAAAAAAGAAGAAATAAACCCTTAACTGTTATAGACCCATACTAAATAGTACAAGAGGAAAAATGAGAGAAGAAGCGGGAAAAAGAAAAGAAATATTATAAATAAATAAATAAGTATACAAGTAAGCATAAAATGTGAGTTGTGTTGTGTGTTGGTACTGCAGATGTGTAGGTCGAGTGAATCAGACAGAAGTAGAGAATCTTCCTGTATAAGCAATATAGTTTACGACAATAACTCGACAATAACTCCAACTGTTACTTTGTCAAGCAGTACTCGTAATAGAAGTGATTCAAGATCCGTTTTAACATCTGGAATCCTGTTAGAGAACTGCGTCATTAGGTTTTCTCTCTCCTTGTTGTGATTGGGACACTCAAAAAAGAAATGGTTCAACTTTTCACTTGGTACTTCTTTGATTCAACTTTTTCTAGTTCAAAATTGACTATGCATTTAGGGTTTGTTGTTGTTTTTTTCTGATAGATTTTTTATATTGGGAACTGATGATTGGAATGCTAAACATTTGCTCGTTTAACTCTCATACTCATAGAAAGACGAGATAACTGAGAGATCGAAGTCAGCAAGAGTATCTTAAAGAATCTCGCGCGATGAAAAGCTATCATTAAAATTGTTTCTGTAGCAAAAATTATTTTAATGCCAGACATCAATATCAAAGTTTTATTCAATCTAAAGCATTATGAAAAATTCTCATTATCTATCCGTAGGTTTGTGTAAGTGTGTGTGTAGGTATGTAAATTTTTTTAATGAAATCACGGTGTATCTTTAGAGAAAGTACACGATTTTTTCATCTATTGTATACCTTGATAAATAATCAGATAGTTTCTCACTGCGTAATTAAGAGAGTTTGAGTGTGATTTAACAAATACATAATTAATTCTTTTTCTCTCTGAATTTTAACAAGACATCATAATTGTCACACACACATACATACACACCTCAAATGTTAATGATCATTCATTTACTATACATTATTCTAATACACATGCACATCCTATTGAGAAACAAATTTTGAATTAATTTTATTATTCTTTAGAGAACAGATCATGTGGTTCTTACTAATACAGTATGGTATGAATATATCATTAATGGATGATTGTTCACGACATGCCTATTTTTCAATGTGTAAAAAGTATGTTTCCTGTCTAAATTGCTAGTATGTTTGTATATGGGAGATCTATTACTGTAGACTAATCGGGCAAGGTTTTAATTTTGATGATGGTATTCCTAAAACATCATCAAATGAAGAA
This sequence comes from Didymodactylos carnosus, assembly GCA_905250885.1. Lineage (NCBI taxonomy): Eukaryota > Metazoa > Rotifera > Eurotatoria > Philodinida > Philodinidae > Didymodactylos > Didymodactylos carnosus. The sequence goes on from CAJNOQ010001310.1 coordinate 28,221, forward strand.
AAACTACAACAACAAACTCAATCGTTATTACCATCAACTGGAAGACGTATAACAATTTCAAGTCGTATTATGAGAGAAATACTTGGAACACTTTACTATTTTAAGTCTGTTTAAATTTGATTTCTAATTTCTATAACCAATCTATCGGTATATATCTGTTTCAGAACAAATTCTTCAGATAAAGAAGCCGGTGAATGTATGAGATTATTAAAACATCGTGCAGATTATGAAATGTTTCCAGATGTTATATTGGTAGGTTAAAATGCATCACAGTCAATGTTCAGATAAACTACTTCGACTGTCTGACATTCTCAAACTTAACGTTAGTTATATCATCGCACAGCTCCTATTTCAGGTATTACTGTTAACTTATATGATAAATATTGATCTTTATTTCGAATTTTGCATTAATACATTTTAATAGAACTTATATATAAGTTAGACATTCTACTAAACCGAAATTTAAAACAAACAACAAAGCATTAGCAAAAGACTAATGTTTTACGTATGAAATTTGTTAAAAAAAATTAACATTAATCCTTTGTGAAGATGTGAAAGATTATCAAACATCTACAGAGATAAGAGACTGGATAATTCTGTCCAGATATATCTTTTCAATTCTATCTATTCACTGCTACTCTGTAGAATAAAGGTTATAGAATAGCAGGCTACAGATGTATAACAGCACAAGATCAGAGATACCTAAAATATTCTGAGGCCAGTATGAATAGAAATAGCTAAAGAATTGCCTAATCGCAACTGCAACAACAACGATTGATATATATATAGCACTCAGATATGTGCGTTAAAAAAATTCGATTCGACTACACAAAAATGTTTGAATTTATTATGTTATTCAGTCATTCTAACGAATGTCTATAATTTTTCTACATCGAAATGAAAAGTATCGCCTACTGAGATTTCAAAACATTTAGAGAGTAAGAAAAATAAAAAGTACATAAGTACAAACTGGTAGTTTCGAACAGCTAGCCGTTCAATGACCATTACATTTTTTGAATTAACAACACATAAATAAAGAAAGCTGAAGCTTTTTCACTATTCGTTTTTCTCCAGATAAAAAAAACTGAACAAAATATAGAAACAAAAACGTAGAGATATTATTTCATACCACTTATCTGAATTGTTTCTGTCAAGGATGCAGTCTTTTTTTAAACGAGAATAGGTGAACGATGGTATCAATTTCGGGTTCTGACCATCAGAAGGACGAACGAAAGGTGTTGGCAACGTATATCGTTCAGGGATAAAACTTGAAATTTTCGAAACAAGTTTGAATTATATAAGCTATAATACTATATGCAAACAGAGAAAAACCTACTTTGAATGTTTTTTTTAAAAGATGACTGAAGCCATGTCATATCTTCATGAATTTGAAACACAACGTTATGAAAATAATAATACAATGGGAATTCCGACTGAACTTCCACCAACCGTTGATGTTGTTAAACAAAAACGAACAGCAACCACTGCTAGATCAATGAAAATTAGACAAAAACATCATCATAAAACAGCAGTAACAAACACGTCACTCTCTCCAGCTGAAGACGAAGAGTCTCAACAAGGTTGATAAAAATCTTATACTAATTTTGTGTATGCTCCTTGTAAACATGCTAAATGTATTTAGATAAATCAAAAGTTTTCTGCTTATCAAATGTTCTTTCAAGTAATATATAGGGCAAATTGCTAAGCTGCTATTCTTGATTGTTTTGCATGAAGCTTATATTATTTAGTGCATGTCTAATAGAGCCAACTTATGGGTACAAGGATTACAGTAATTAAAACAGCTATTCGAAAGGTTAGATATGGACAAAGTTTACACGTGTATGTCTATACGGAAACTGACCTGTCGAAAAAGATGAGTATAATTTTTAGATGAAACTAGAACTTTTAAAGTTTTTCTTATACGTAAGAGATAATCTGATAGGCATTCCTTTTACGTGTTTGCCTCATGTAAAAATACTTTAATTTCTAATGAGCTGTTGAATATTCAAATTTAGTATGTTCATTTGAAGTTTTTCGAATATAAAAAGATGTTTCATCAAGAAATATATATTGATTCAATGTACTGTTTCTCTATTTTCATAGATACATCCATCGATAACATGAAAACAGAGACTATTAGTTACTTAAATTTTGTTCCCGTTCCATCTACAGCGTCTGCCAGAAAAATAAAATTGAATTTATTTCCGTCAAGCACAATAACAAATCCTATAAAAACTCTATCATCAACACAAACGAATAAAATATTCTCGCCAAAAAATGATTATGTTGTTGCATCCGATAGTAATAATAACAATGATATACATCCATTATCTAGACAAACAACGAGAATGTTACCTCCACAACAAACCATTCAAATAACATCATCAATTGATCTAGGAAAAGACAACTCATCACCAAAAACAATACAAAGAATAAAACCATTATCATTAATATCCAGTCAACAGTATTACAATTCACTTCAACAACAACAATTTAAAGAAAAATCAGCAATAATTCCTTTACAACAAAGTGTACATGAGTCAGATACTGATAATGAAAATAACAATGATATTATTGTAAAAAAGCATATAAACATTGATACAGATAAAAATTAATCAGGTTCAACGACACCTTCGTCATTCACACAGCAACAACTCACTGCATTTCCTGTTTGTGTGCATAATTCGAGTTTAAAAACTAATAAAAAATATCATAATATTAGGGTTGATCGAAAACAAAAATAGATAAATAATGATATTTGCGAAGAAACATACCTTTAAACAAAACAGAGGATAAAATCTCAAAAAAAAACAAAGCAATTAATGTGCGGAACATCTTTAAATCTATTTAGGATACTACTTTCGCTAAAAAGAGTGTTGTTTTTTTCCTTCCTTAACTCAATTTAATCAGCATTTATTTTTAGCACATATGTGTATGTGAATCGTGACACAAGTCGATTAGTGTTAGTTGTGTATTTGTAATCATTCCCCTTTTTGGTAGGTGTGCGTGTATATGTGCAAAAAAAAATAAAGGTGTGATTTATTGTTGTTTTGTTTTTGAATTATTTTTATTTTTTGTTATCCTTCCACTTTTGTGGCTGTGACACAAAAATGGAAGGAAAAAAGTCAGGTTGCGTTGTGATATATTTGTATTTATTTGTGTAAACTTTCTTATAGAAAAAAATATATAATGCAATTTTTGTATAGAAATAAACAAGCACTTTTTATAAACACAACACTTTTTACTAAGAAAATCCTTGTGTAAATGACGTTTTTTTTTGGATTTTAAAAGATGACAGAAGCACAATTCTTTATGTACATCCAGATAAGAAAGAAGCTAAGAAGCTAACTTCGATCAGGTAGAACACATGGGCAACTCAGAGACCAATAAAAAAAATTTGGATCAATTTGAATCGTGGGATTTTTGGTACTAAAGATCGACAGTAGAATCTTATTTTATAGTCTAATTTACAGTGTCCATTGAGTATGTGTGATCTTCTTCATTTTCAATGCTAAATAAGACAACTAGTTATGAAATCTATAATACAGAAATAATAAACACAAATTTCTGTCAAACACTAATTAATTTTCTTGAGTATTCGTCCATGTTATATGTATTCGACATATTTTGTACACTATAGTGAAATGCAATCTACTACAAAGCATTCTATACTGTTCATGCGTTTATCTTTATAATAAACGGTTTTTTTGACATATTTTCTCATGTCTATGGCAAATTTTTACTAATAAAACGTATGAGATGCGATTTTCAGATAATAAGAAATAATTGTGCATTATTCACTGATTTTTCTATAGATTTCTATTAACATTATGTTGGTATTGTTGTTGATGTTATAATGTCATCTAAATCGACGAATAATTCGTTTTCAATGTTTGTGAAGTATTTGAAATAGGGTTAATATGTTGCATTTGCAGTGATCAGTAACTCTATAATTCATTAGTAATCTTAAATTTCTTTAAAATAATATCACCAATTTCTTTTTATTGATAGAACATTTATGATTCGATTAAAACTCAGTGAATCTCACTTTTTCTAATATTAGAATCCTTCTGTACTTTTTTGTATCAATTTAACATTTTACAGAGTTGGAGTGAATTGTATCAAATTTATTTTCATTTAGATTATCGTTACAACTTTGTTTAATTATAGTTTAATAAACTATAAATAAATTAAATAAATAAATAAATAAATTTCAACATTTTTATATCAATCGATAGACAAAAATCGGTTATCTCTTTGTATTAACTTTTTTTTCTCCGATTATAAATGTTTCAGCTATCAGCAAAAGACAGAAAATTTTAGACACTAACCAGAATTACTCCAGATGGCTCTATCTCTTTATCACCAGAAAATTTCATTAGAATAATGCACTGAACACGTGTGTTTTTGATTTTTATCTTCTCAACGCGAAACTCTGTTTGTATGATGAAAGAAAAAGATATGCCTAGCTTCCGGAAGAAAAGATGGCAGAAAATAACGAGCAACAAAGACAAGATACTCATATTTCAAATATAGTTAATACTTTCATGCAGAGTTATAGGAATTTTAATGAGAACACACATAATACAGAATGTAGATAAGGACACAAGAATAATGTCCCGTCTATTTTTTTTCGAGATAATTTTCTATAATTGTATGTTTGCGTGATTATGATGCACATTAACCTCCGAAGATATAACAGAAAGAGCAATTCTTAGTTCTCAAGATCATTTATCTCTCTAAGTCACTAACTATCATGGTTCATGAGTTGCGGACGTGCATCTACATATGCAGATTAATGTAGATACAGAAAATGGCCTGGATTATAAGACCAGAAATTTATTGGTGACAAAATGATTGAAAAACATTTTTGTTGGATAAGGATCGATTGAAGAAAGACAAATTCTCACACAAAGAAGAAAATGATAGATAGCTGATAGAAACATTATTAAATAATTAATGAGTTCGAATACAAAAAAATTATTGTTTTACAAATTTTTTCTTTAGCACATCCAAGAAGAGATATGCGTAACTTTGAACTTTAACGAATTCTGATAGGTGTTTGTA